>PVJO010001388.1:67103-174526 GCA_004026905.1 Hystrix cristata | reverse complement strand
TGAAAGCTCTTCACAAAGTTAAACATAGAGTGACCATGTAACTTAGCAAGTCCACCCCTTTGAGCCAAAAGGACTCAACCAGATACCTGGTCACTAGTGTCCACAGCAGGACTGCTCACAACAGCCAACAGAGGGAAACGGTCCACGTCTCCATCAACAGATGATGGATAAACAAAAATAACATGGAGTATTACTCAGCCATAAAAAGCACAAGGTAGCTATACAAGTTATGACATGGAGAAACCCTGAAAGTATTACGGTAAGTGAACTAAATGACATCTAAGAACACATGCTATATGATTTTACTCATATTAAATATCTAGAACTGGCAAACGCAAAGAGACAAGAAGCAGATCAGAGTGACCAGGAGCAGGGTAAGAGGTTGGGGAGCTGCACAGTGGGTGCAGAGTTTCTATCTGAGTGTTGACAAATTTTAGAAATAGGTGACAGTTTTATAACATTCTGAATGTAATTAATGTCACTGAGTTGAAATTTGAAATGGTTAAAATGGCAAATTTTGATATATCCACAATGAAAATAAAAATAAAATAACAGAGAGGAAAAGAAACAGCTGAGGGGCCAGAAAATGTGTGACTGGCTTGTTTAGGAAAGGAGAAATTTTGTGGAAATCCAGAGGCTGGGGACAGGAGAGGAAGTAGGAAGCCTCCGAGTGCTGGAGAGTGAGGTCTTTCCAGGGGCACAAGCTAGAGGCCAGGTGAGGGGTGTGGGGTGGAGCTCAGCAGAGAGGCAGAAAGGGAAGTCTATCATTTGTGCCCAGTCCACAGCCAAGGGCCACGCAATGTTCGAAGCCTTGTCACACCACCCTGCTATGGACTGCGTTGTGTTCTAATTTGTGTGTTGAAGCCCTAACTCCCCTGCGGCTGTATTTGGAGATAAAGCCTTTAGGGAGTAACTAAAATTCACTGAGGTCATAAAGTGGAGGTGGGGCCCTAATCGGACAGAATTAGTGCCTTTATCAGAAGAGACAGTTTGTGGTCGCCCCTCCCTTCAAACCACCAAGTGAGGGCAAGAGTGAGGGTGAAGGTCAGCAAGCCTCAAAGAGAACCTCACCAGAAGCAAGCCCACCAGGCATGATGAGGGACATCGAGTCTCTGGACTGTGAAAAAGTACTGTTCGTTGTTTAAGCCATCCAGGCTGTGGTGTGTTGTTATGGCAGCCCACCAAGAGCTATTTATAATAGACAATGCTATGGTTTGTGCCTAAATGTCCCCCCCAAAGCCTCATAAGGTCAGAGATGGGGCTTCCTCAGAGGTGGCTAGATCGAGGCTGTGTGATCACTCAGTCCACTGGTTGGTTTGGCCTAGTTCTGCTGGGATCCAGGATGTGATGCTAGGATTAAGGGTGGGAGTGCTACCCGCCCTAAAGTCAGGTAGCCTGGATAAAATATAATGGACAGAAAGAGGCTTGTCTATTCCCTTGCTTGCCTTGCTACCTTCTGCCTGTCCTCCAGACCACCCTGCCTTGGATCTAGCCAATTGTGGGCTGAAAGCTCTACAAACTGTGAGCTAAATAAACCTTTCCACCATTAACTTTGGGTGTCGGGTATTTTGTCTCAGCAACGAGAAAAGTAACTAAGACAGATACTTCTCAATCAACTGTTCTTTCCATCTGCCGATGGAAACCCTGCCCACCCTTCAGGTTCAAACTCAAATGCCACCTCTTGCATAACACCTTTTCCAATTACTGGCTCAAAATGATTTCTTTTTTTTTTCTTTTCGAGCTGGGGATCGAACTCTGGGGCCTTATGCTTGCAAGGCAAGCACTCTAACTGCTGAGCTAAATCCCCAGCCCCCAAAATGATTTCTGCGTCCTCTGGACTCCAATAGCATTTTACCCAGGAGATCCTTCAAGGAGCCTGAGCACCGCCATCCTAGACTATCAGAGAACACTTTAAGCCTCCTCCACCCCACTATCCTTTTACACCTGCTGAGATGCACAGTCAGGTAAAAGGCCCAGTAACCACGGCTCCGGCTCCGTAACTCCTTCTCATCCCCCAGCCTGTGCCTGGCAGACACCCCGCAGCTTGCCTTTGTCCAGCCCTATCTCTGGCAGGTGGCACAGAGCCTTTCACTCCACTTCCCCGTCATGGGCCCGTGTTGACCTTTTCACTCACAGCGCCCCCTTTATGCTCATGACCCTGTAGAAGACCTCAGCGCCTGTACGAGAGTGGCTGGTCTGCCGTAAGTGCCAGGGCAGTCCCTCTGAGGACAGTGCGGAAATAAACCTGCCATTGAGCTCCTACCTGTGTGTCTCCTCCCTTTTCCTAACATTTTGGGGGCCCTGTCACTGAGGCATTCTCATATGACACAACCAAGAGACGCCTTCTGCTGGGCCCCCGAGATAGGAATAGGGTGTGGCTTGATGGACGTGACCTGGGGGAGTGGCCTTGACCTGACATCAGCCTGGGCTGCAAAATTCCAATCGCCCCTTTTCTCACAGCTCCAGAAACTCTCCCAAGAACAGAATCCAGATAGATGCAAATGGCACCACTCTTGCGCTCTTGGTCTCTGTCCGAGTCTCTTGCTCTTCGAACCCCCTTTGCCCCCTGACCCCAAACTCATGCTCCATCTTTAGCTCCCTTGCCTCCCACTACTTTTTAATTAATTAATTAATTTAAAAGACAATTTATTTAAAAGTGCTGAAAGAGGGGGAAAGGGAGATGATAGCTAGCTACTTGACGAGTAGGGAGCATTTGAAAGTGAAATATTCCCCCCACTCCTTTTCAGATTCTCTAAATGTGGCAGTGGCTGGTTATTTCATTCACCTGGCAAAACCAGTCTTCCTTTTGTTAGTAAAATAAGGTCCTTAATGCCCTAAAATTTGCTCCTGCAATTCATTGCCTGCCCAGATAAAGAACCTGGAACGAACGCCCATACCCTCCTACATCACCCCTTCCCATTCTCTCCCCTACCCCCTCATGAGCTCCAGGGGGTCATTTGCCATTTCCTGCTAACCCTCCACTCAATACTGCACTCTTCATTATCCAGTCCAGCACTGGTAAGATCAGCCCCTGCCTTCCCCCAGGCAGCTGGGGAGTGGAGGTCTGCTCCCAGACCCCAGGAGGGTTCCGCAGGGCTGGGGTCTGCAATGGTCTTCTGGAGAAAATGGAGCAGGGACACCTGTCCAATCCCTCAGGAAAAAACCTCTGATGTGGCCAGGCCATGTCCACTAGAGAATCTCTGGGTCCCTAGTCCTGTTTGGGGGACGCCCCAACACAAAGCTATGGACTCCCAGCTGCTCTCGAATCAGCTACTATGGGCTCCTAAATTTCTCCAATTCTGGCAGACACGCCTTTGGGTGGCCTCCTAAAAAATCTTTCGCCCTTCTGTTTAAAAGGGGATATTTGGCCTCAACGTTTCGTATTCTATTCTCTCACAGCTTGGCACAGGTATGAGTTAGATGATGGCAGCCAATGGCCCGAGTTTGGCTTGTTTGATTTCCAAGTTCTTCATGACCTTGATAACTATCTGCAGAGAAGCTGCAAGTGGCAGGAGGCCCCTTACGCCCAAGCTTTCTTCCCTCTCCACTCCTGTCTCTCTCTCTGCTGAACTTGCTCTGCCCACCAGATACTCCTACTGGAGAAAAACTCACACTTAACTCCTTACACTCTGACCCTGACCTGGCAGATGAGCCTCCGCCATACCGACTTCCTCCCCTTCCCCTGTTGAGCCTGTATCACCAGTCCCTCACCTTCCCCACTGGTTACTCGCTCCCACCGGCCCCTGCCCCTCCTGCAGTCCTCCACTCCAACAGGTGGCAGAGGTTGAGGGAACAGGTCCATGTTCACGTTCCCTTTTCTATGAATGACTTGGAACAGATTGAACAGCAGCTGGGCTCCTTCTCCAAAAACCCTGGTGAATACATAACGGAATTCCTCCATGTACCTTGGGCATTCAGCCTCACTTGGCAAGAAATATACCTAATCGCTCCCTCAACTCGCATGCCCAATGAGAGAGAACACATTTGGTGGGCAGCTGAAACTTATGCGGATGAACTCCACCAGCAAAATCCAACAACCCAATACAAGCGATGGCAGCTCAAGCAGTCCCTGAAACTAATGCTGGCTGGACTAACTGGGCGGAGGACCAGGGCCTCAAGAGGCATGATTAGATGCCTCCTGGTTGGAGTGGAAGAGAACACGTATAAGGCAGTAAATTATGACAGTCGAGATTACTCAGGGACCTGATGAAAGTGAAGACCTCTTTTATGTCCTGCCTAACAGAGGACACAATGAAATACACTGAGATGGATCCTGAGTCCAGAGCAGGACGGGTCTTCCTTCAGCTCCAATTCACTTCCCAGTCCATACCTGACATTAGAAAAAAGCTTCAGAAGGTTTGAGAGGGACCCCAGACTCCCAGAAATGAGCTCATAAATGCCGCCTCGCACATTCATAACAACCGAGATTGAGCAATGGGCCCAAAAGGAAAGACAAACTACATTAAAGCACCAAATGCTTGCCTCCATTATTTGTCCTTCTAGCAGGGCAGCCTCTACCATCCCAGTCTTTGCCACGCCTCCTGGGACCTGTTAGAGATGTGGTAATGATGGGCCCTGGGCAAAAGCATGCCCCCGAGCCTCACCCTCCAACTAGGCCATGCCCCATCTGTGGCCAGTGGGGACACTGGAAGGTGGATTTTTATTCTCCCCCAGTAGGAACGCCCTTCTGGCTCAGGTGCGGCCTCACACAGAAAGCCCTGGCCATCTTCAGGTGATCTGTCTCATCTGCTGGTTTTAAGGATGGAGGACTGATGGTGCCTGGGACCCACTGCTCCCAGGTAAAGATCCACTTTAATCAAGAGCTCACACTTACCTCTAATAGAAAAGGGTGACTGAGTGATGCCCTTCTTTTAAAAAAAATTTCTCAATATTCTGGCACAGCAACTACCCCTTTACTCCTCCCAGCATGATCCTCTAGAGATCCTCTGTTATCTCTGGCTAGAGATCCCTTTGTGACTTCACTCCCACCCAAATAGAGTTTTCCCCCTTTGTACCCTCATTCTGTTTTCTTCTACTCAGTAACTTGGATTTTTTCAGATTTAAAAGCTGCTGCAGCTGATCCAACAGTGGGAATGATCGGTCACTGCCCACAAGTGACAAGGATCTGGCTAATTCTTGGGAGTTTTCTGATTGAGTAACGATGACAAATAATATGGTTTCATGGGCTCACACTTATGCACAGGTTCACATGTCACCCACTGTTGAGTGTGTACAGAAATTCCCACAAGAACAGTGGGAGGTCTCCCCAGATATCTTGCTCCAGCAATAGCTAAAAATTGGACAGTTTTGTCTCTCCAAAAAATTCAAGGACCCGAGTGGGAAGGACACTGCCAGGCCACAGAAAGCTTTCTCCAACGAGGTAAAACGGGGCAACCACTCACAGGATATTCCAGTGATGGCAAACCTTTTAGAGCTTTCAAAGATACAGTCTGGTACAGCGTGCATGCCATAGGTTTGCCACCACTGCCAATATGCTGTCCCCAATGACTGAGGAGATGGGCAGTATCTGAATGTGTTACCATAAAGGATCCTATTGTATGGTGTGTTGCACAACATTCCACCCTAAATGCACAGTGGGACGGATACCTGAACACCTGTGTCTCAATATCACATATGCCACTACTCCCCCTGTGTGATGTAATGGGGAAAAATATCATGGATTGGTTTCCACAGATATGGTGGGGAACACCTCCATTCGTCAATGCCATCTCCAGCCACTGGAGGACGCATCTCGATGACACCCCGTCTACCCTGGCCTACTGTGTCCGCCTCTCAGGTAGGTTGAGCCATCACCCTTTTGTTTGGCTCTTAAACGTCCCTCAAATGCTGGTGCGCTGAAGGCTTGGTCTCCAGAGCAGCAGCGCTCAGAGGCAGGCCCCGGGGAGCTGACTGATTCAGGAGGGTGCTGACTTTAGCAGTGAGTGCCAGTGCTGGGGAAGTGCTCCCGCCTTTCCTTACCGGCTTAGTTTCTGCTCCTTCGCTAAAGCTGAGGCCAAGGGTAATTTCCCCAAAAGAACATTCCCAGGCCTGTCCCTGGCTTCCGACTACTGTGAGTCCTGCTGGGAGAAGGTTCCCAGGCACTCTCTCTCCAATTGTCAGGCACTTTTTTCTAAGGAAGTAATCTGAATCTCCAGACACGCGGGGGCCCACAGCTCTGTAGTTCCCAGACCTGCAAGCCACGGGAAGATGATAACCATCCCAGGGGTGACTTCCTCGGGCAAGTGGCACTCGGTTGGGTCGGAGAGAGAAGGTCCAGGGCGAGGGCACAGCCTACACACAGCGGAGCCGCCCACCTTGCAGGCCCTCCAGGCGGAAAGTGCGGTGCTCCACGGCCAGGCCCAGGGCGCTGTAGGGCCCGTAGCGCAGGACGACCTCCGCTCGCTCTGGCATGGCGTGGAGAGGCCGGCTGCAACTTGGGAGACTGAGCGACGCCAGCCGCTGCTAGGCAACCGCCCGGGCCGTGTGTGGGCGTGGCCGCGCACGCGGCAGGGCGGGACTGAGCCAATGCCGGGCCGGGGCGAGGCGGGGATGAGCCAATGTGAGGAGCTGGGCGGGGCCTGGGCGGGGCTAGCACCTGAGATCCCTCGCAGCCCAGCGCCAGACTGGCTGCAGACCTCAGGGGCACGTAAACTAAGGCAATTTCAACCAGGCGTGGGACGTGTTGATGATAAACAACAGACAACATTTACGGGCCAGTTAGAGGAAGTGTCGAGCGGCGTGCTAAGCACTTTCTAGAATTTTCTCGTTTAACCATTGTACCATCCCTGCCAAGTAAATTGTGGTTTGTATCTGTATTTATAAAACTCAGTCTGAGACGCGAGAGCCTTCCCAAACCAGGCGGGGTGTCGTGTGGACCAGAAACCCTCGCGAATCCTCTACTTCCTGCCGCTTTTTGGGTTGGTTCCATACATGCTTAAATTATTTGCGTTTGCATCAGCCCTCCCCCCTCCCCGCCCCAAGCTGTTTCTGTACTCTAGTGTTCGTCTGCTTGGCGGAGACAAAGTCACAGGCTCCCTCTACCCATGGGAACGCGCACTTAAAGGACGCCCGCCTCTTGTAGCCCTGGCCTGCACACCTGCTGCCATGTCCCAGCTGCTCCACACAGAGGATCAGGAGGGGCGGGGAGGAGGACCCCCGGATGGCTCGTGGAACAGACCCCACCAGTCTGCCACAGGAGCAAGAAGGAAACACTTACTCTGCAACCTCTGAGATTTGGGGGTTGTTTGTTTGTTTGTTTTCGTTTTTTTTGAGACAGGGTCTCACTGTGTAGTCCAGGCTGGCCTTGAGCTCACTAGATAGCCCACACTAGCCTCGAACTCACAGCGATTCTCCTGCCTCAGCCTTTGCTGGGATTACAGGCATGTGCACCGCCATGCCTGGTTTGAGGTTAATTTGCATTTCTCTATTTCTTGCTTTCTGTAGTTTCTGGCACTGTAAGGTGCCAATGTGTGAGAAGTCTTTTTATTTATACTTTTTGTGATTTATTGAAATTCTTGAAACTGAATTAAGGTCCTTCGTCATTTTTTGGGAAAAATTTTAGCCATTACTTTTTTCTGTATTACTTATGTTCCATTTTTACACTTAAAGAACTCTAGTTAGGCAAACCTAACAATTACATCCTACGAGTACCACGCACATTTTAAATTTCTAAACACCAATGGTAGCTAATATTCTTGTTCTCTTTTCGAACGGTGCAAGACTTTAAAATCTCTCCCAACATATGCCATCGTCGTGTATTTTAATTATCTCCCTGTGTGGCTCCTGCTGGCTCCTTATGGTACATCCTGCGAATACCACACATTTTAAATTTCTAAACACCAATGGTAGTTAATATTTTCTCTTTTCGAACAGTACAAGACTTTACAGTTCTTCTCCCAACATATGCTATCATTGTGTATTTTAATTATCTCCCTGTGTACAGTCTGTTACCACAGTGACACATATTTCTTTGGTGAGAATTAGGTTATACATGACTGGTAAGTAGAGGAACAATGCCACAAGAATTCCGACTTCTTGGAGATTGTAAATAGTTTCTCCGAGTGCCTTGGTCTGTGTAATCAGGTAGCAGCAACTGCCCTTGTGGCCACGCTGGTCTCTGCCCACGGTGGAGCGACGTGGAACTGCACAGTGTCAGTGTTCTCCTGCTGGCTCCTTATAGTTGTAGGCTCTGTCTTGGAAGGGCCTGTTAACCTGGTTCTCGCCAAACTTTGTTCACTTTTTAAAAGGCAAAATTCTCTATTTACTGTAGTATCTTTATTTATTGGAAATATAACTTTGTTGCGTTACCTTTTTTTTTTTTTTTTTTTTTTTTTTTTTTTTTTTTTTTTTTTTTTTTTGGTGCTGGGGATCGAACTCAGGACCGGCAAGCACTCTAACCGCTGAGCTAAATCCCCAGCCCCATGTTGCATTAACTTTTGTTTTTATTATTTTATTTACCAAGAACATGTATTGGTACATTATACACATAATGATCACATTCATCATAGTTATTTTGTGCCTGTACATGATGTATCTTGGTTTTCCCCCTCTTCCCTACCTCTCCCTCTTGTTCCCCCTTCCCTATTTATAGCAGGTGTATTTATATTTTTCCATTTTTTCCCTTTTCCCCTTTCTTTTCTTTTTCCTTTCCTTCTTTTCCCCCTCCTCCCTTTCTAATTCTCCTCCCTTTTGAATATTACCTTTCTTTTACATAGTATCTACTGTACCCTTTTGTCCTTATTTGCACTTATGGTTTCTTACATCAGAGAAACAATTTGATATGTACTCATGTGTGTCTGATTTATTTCACTTAAGAGTATGTTCTCAAGTAAATCCATTTACTTATAAATGTCTCAAGTTTATCCATTTTATGGCAGAGTAATACTCCATTGTGTAGAAAAACCACATTAAAAAAAAAGAAAAAAAGAAAAGCCACATCTTCTTTAGTCATTCAATAGTTGTTGGTCATTTGGGTTGTTTCCAAGACTTAGCTATTACAAACTGTGTTGTAATATTACAAACTGTATTGTATAAACTCGGTTGTACATATATTGTTGTGTTATGATGTTTTTAATTCTTCAGGGAAGATACCAAGCAGAGGAATAGCTGGATCAAATGGAACCTCTAGTTGTAGTTTTTGAGGAATCTCCACACTGATTTCCACAGTGGTTGGACCAGTCTACACTCCCACCAACAGTGGAGGAGGGTTTCTTTTTCTCTACAGCCCTGCTGGCATTTGTTGTTGGTTGATTTCTTGATAATAATTGTTCTTTCTGTAGTGAGATGGAATCTTAGCGTTGTTTTAATTTGCATCTCTTGAATGACCAGTGGTGTTGAACACTTTTTCATGTATTTATTTGCCATTTTTATTTCTTCATCTGAGAAATGTGTATTCATTTCAGATGCCCATTTTTGGATAGGGTCTTTAAATTTGGGGGGTCTGATTTTTTTGAGTTCTTTATATATTCTAGATGTTAGACCTTAAAAATTTGAGACAAGATCTAACTAAGCCACTAAATTGCTCTGATTAGGCTCGAACTTGCAGCCCTCCAGCCTTGGCTTCCCAGAGGGCCAGGAACACAGGTACGTACCACTCTGCCCAGCTTTGCTAAAATTTTTTTATAAAGATTGTTGTTATTGTTCTGTTTTTATGTTTATTTCTTGCTTTCTGTAGTTTCACTGTAAAGTGCCAACATGTGACTCTCGTTTTATTTATACTCCTTGTGATTTGTTGAAATTCTCAAAATGGAATGAAGGTCCTTCATCAGTTTTTGGAAAAGTCTGAGCCATTACTTCTTCATATATTACCTCTGTTCCATTTTCACACTTCGTTAACTCTAGGTTAGTGTATGTTAGACCTTCTCACTGTATTCTTCTATTTTTATTTTTTGAAAAAGCTCACTGTGTAGCTCAGGCTGGCCTTGAACTCACTGTCATTCTCCTGCCTCGGCCTTCAGAGTGCTGGGATTATAGGTGTGTGCCACCATGCCTGGTTCATTGTATTCTTTATATCTGTTCTGTAGTTTTCTCTTTCCCATTTTTTTAAACAAATGTCTCAAATTTATCCTTCTTTATAGCTGAGTAGTGTTCCATTATGTATAAATACCACATTTTCTTTATCTATTTGTCTATTGATGGACATACAGGCTCCTTCCAAGATTATTATGAGTTGTGCTGATATAAATATTGGTATGCATGTATGTAATATGACTATTAGTTACTTTTCTAGCATCAGTGGTTTGCAGGAGAGCAGATTTAATACAGGACATTTACAAGTTACAACACACACACACACACACACACAAGACAGAAGCCGGAAGAGTATAGAATGTCTGTTTATGCACTGGAGACCTGGAAGATCCAGTCAAGGGCTGGGAGCCCACGGCAATGTCTGGTGTACATCTGTGTCTGCACTAAAAGGCTGAAGGGTCTATACTGGAGCCAGGAGATGATGCTCGCAGCACAGATGAAGATCAGAGCTCCCCTGAAGCAAACGGCAGCCATCCCCAGCAACGGCAAGGCCCCAAGCTCCTCCTGAAATGACAACAGCTGAGTTCCCTTCGGGAGAACCCACCACAACAGAGCTTCTCCTGGGAAACAGCTGGCCACTGCTCTGCTCCCGTCTGCTCCCATTCTCCTTTATGTTGTGTCAGCAATAATCCTCAAGTGGATCTTGTACAGCCAGAACCACACCAACTCAGGCCGGCTGGGCATTCCTGCTCAAGGTGACCACAATAATAAGTCCCCCACAATGATGTCTTTAACTCTTTTGGACGATACCGAGGGGGCAAATAGCTGGGTTGAATGAAATTTCTATTTTTAGTTTTTCAAGAAATCTCCATATTGAGCTCCACAATGGTTGTACTATTTACATTCCCGCCAACAATGTAGAAGGGTTTCTTTTTCACCACAGCCTTACCAACATTTGTTATCATTTGACTTCTTGATGATAGCCATTCTTTTTGGAGTCAGACGGAATCTCAGTGTTGTTTTAATTAGCATTTCTCCAATGGCCAGCAAAGTTGAACATTTTTTTCGTGTACTTATTGGCCATTTGCATTTCTTCTCCTGAGAAATGACTATTCATTTCAGTTGCCCACTTTTTGATTGGATCTTTTATTTGGGGGGGGTCTAATTTTTTGGTTCTTTATATATTCTAGATATTAGTCCTTTGTCTGAGGTGTAGCTGGCAAAATATTTTTCCCATTCTGTAGGTTATCTCTTTAGTCTGTTGGTTGTTTCCTTTGCTCTACAGAAGCCTTTTAATTTGATATAATCACATTTGTTGACTCTTGCTGTTATTTCTTGTACAATTGGAGTTCTGTTCAGAAAGTTTTTTGCCTGCGTCTATGCTTTCAAGACTTTTACCTATTTTATATTCCAGTAGGTTGATTCTGTTTTAATATTTGGATCTTTTATCTGTATTGATTTTAGCTTAGTACATGGTGAGAGATGTAAGCGTAGCTTCACTCTTGTGAAAGTAGACAATTTTCCCAGCATCATTTGTTGAAAAGGCTTTCTTTCCTCCAGAGTTTGTCTTTGCCCCCTTTGTCACAGATCAGGTGGCTGGATGTATCTGGGGTTGTTTTTGTGTCCTCCATTCTTTTCCGTTGCTCCACATGTCTGTTTTTGTGCTAATACCAGGTAGTTTTTATCACTGTAGATTTCTAGTATAATTTTATGCTTCCTGCTTTGCTTTTATTGCCTGGGATAGCTTTTGCTGTTCTGGGTCTCTTCTGGTTCCATATGAACTGTAGGATAGTTTTCTCTAGTTCTGTGAGGAATTCTGTAGGTATTTTGATTGGGATTGCATGCAATCTGTGTACCAATTTTGGAAGCATAGTCAGAAATGAAAAATACTATGATTATATTGGTTTTGACTATATTGGTTCTTCCTATCCAGGAACAAGGGATATCTTTCCATTTTCCATATCCTCTTTTATCTCATTTTTTCCTGTATCCCTACTTTTAGAGGAAAGGGAACATTTTCACCATTTTCCCATTTATGATGATGTTGGGCTAAGAGTGTATGCAGTGGTACAGCACTTGATAAGCATGCGCCCAAGGCTTAGTCTGCAGCATCCCCCAAAAGGATGATGTATGTTATAGGGATTTTTTTTTTTTTTTGTGCCAGGGATTGAACTCAGGGCCTTGTGTTTGCTAGGCAAGTACTCTAACCACTGAGCTAAATTCCCAGTCCTGTTATAGATTGTTGGTAGATGTTCTTTGTCAGGCTGAGTAATCTTTTTTTCTAATTTCACTTTACTATGAATTTTTAACACTAAATTGGAAATGACATGAACTTTATTGAATCCATTTTTATATTAGAATGATCTTATTGTGTTTTCTGTAAGTTATTAATGAGTAAATGACACTTAGCTATTTCTAATATTAAACTACCTAACTTGGTGGTCATTAGTGTGTTGCTCTTTTAACTTTTGCTTTCTTATATTTTATTTAGGATTTATGCATATCCATACATGGGTGAAATGGACTTCTGGATATTCTTTATAGTATATCTTCATCTGGCCTCAGTATTAAAGTTATTTTAGCCTCAGAGAATAAATAAGGGAATATAGAAAGAAGAGGAGTAGCTTCTTATTTATTTTGGATGCAACTGCAATGATGGGATGATTCCTTCTTCAAAAATTTGGTAGAAGTTGTCTGTGAAACTTTATATCTCTCCTATCCTTTTTTTTTAAATACCTAAGTGGGACGCTATTACTTCTTACTGCTAATATTACTGCTTAAGATTTCTAAGACTATCCAGAAATTTTGTTTCTTCTTGCATTCATTTTTATGACATATTTCTCTAAGAATGTCTTAGTTTGCCTTTATGTTTTCAAATTTATTGGCATAAAATAATAAATATATTCTTTTTTTTTTTTCTTGGTACTGGGAATCGAACTCAGGGCCTCATGCTTGCGAGGCAAACACTCTAAGCACTGAGCTAAATCCCCAGCCCTAAATATATTCTCTTATCCTTTTGATGTTGGCTTTTTTGAAGTTATGTTAGTTTTTGTTCATAATATTTTTCATTTCTGATGTTTTCTTTCTTCGTGGATTTATCAGGCTTGACTATTTTGCTGGTCTTTTCCTACAATCTGTTTTTTTGTTTTGTTTAGTTTCTCTTTTGTTATGTTGTTTTCTCTTTTGCCATAGCTGTTTTTATCATTAATCTTTTCCTTCTACTTTCTTTGAATTTACTGTTTGGTTCTTTTTCTTACTTTTAATCTTGCACGTAGCTCATCAATCTTTCCCCTTTCTTTTTTCTCATATATCTAAAGTTATAATTTTCTCACAATCAGTTTTGGCATATCCCAGAGGTTTTGAATAAATAAGGGACATGAGATCATTTTGAGAGGTATCTTTACCATTCTTCTCTAAGTGATTTAAAATTTCTATTATGATCTCTTCTTTGACCCATGTATTTCAGAATTATTTGTTTCTTCAATTCTAGAATATGTTAAGACCTTTTCTCTTTGACTAGCACTTTCCCTAATCTCTCAAACTCCTGTGTATACATTGGCGCTCCATATTCTAGCTTCCTGAGCCCTCTTTAACAACTTCTTCCATAAGAATGAACATAAGCATTTCATAGTTCCTCTGATTCGCAGATTATCCCAGCTTTCGGGATGTTAATTCTCCTCTGGTCTTCTTGGGAGATCAGTGTTTTCTGACAGGGACTGTCTGCAGTGGAACGTCTGGGAGTGTTCGGTGGGTCCAGGGCAGCGTCCGATTCTGCTGAGGTCCTTCGGTCTTGCCGACCCAGCCCAATTTGGCTTCTTGACATTATAGGCTTAGACTTCCTGCTTTGCCCAGAAGTTGTGTGAAGGCAAACTCATCTGCATATGGCACAAGTCTTGGGACGCCTCTGGGAGGGTCTGGTTTGTGCAGGGCATTTGGCTCCTGTGGGCGGGCTGTCTCCTCGGCCACCAGCCGTGGGGAACCCACCCACTCCTCGAGTCTGTACCTGGTCTAAGACTAAACTTTAGCTCCTGCTTCCTGCTGTCTTTGAGAAGCTTCTCCCCACCACTACCTCCTCCCCCTTCTCCTCCTTCTCTTCTTCCTCCTTTTCTTCTTCCTCTTCCTTCTTTTAATGGAATGGGAGGATTTTTTTCTTTTCAACTCCACTGGGAACACACACACACACACACACACACACGCACACACACATAATTTTCTTTTTTTTTTTTGAGTGCTGAGGACTGAACTCAGGGCCTTGCACTTGCTAGGCAAGTGCTCTACCACTTGAGCTAAATCTCCAACCCCTCCACTGTATATTTAAAAGAACTTCCATGAGTGGCTTTTTGTTTTGTTTGTGTGCTTGTTTTTGGTGCTGGGGACAGAACCTGGGGGCCTCAGGCATGGTAAGCAAGTGCTCGGTCTTGGGGCCACACACCCCCACCCCATCCTCACCCAGGTGCTTTTGTAGGGGGAGGGACCCTTTGGCCTTAACTCAGCCTGCTCTGTTGCTTGCTGAGCCTTAGAATTAGGAATCAAGACCATGGACAGAAAGAACCCCGGGCCGCTGAGGAATAAGGGACAGAAGCAGGAGGAATCTCTCAGGGAGGTGTGGCGGCACAAGGCAGGAGAAGAATGGGGTGGTGGGCAGGTCCTGGTCCTCCCAGGTGTGGGGACAGCTCTTCTGGGGATGACATGGTATTCGCCTTCAGTCTCAAGCTGCTTCTTTGAAAGGAAAATTCAGAGAATCACAAAAGCAGGAGATGGGCTGGATATATGAAGGGAACCCAAGGTGCCCCAGCCCACAAGGAGCACTGCTGAGGAGTGATCAGGAACATCTGTCCACTCTTGTGCAGCTGGAAGGATTCTCCTGAAGGAACCCTCACCCAAGGGCCACACCCACCCGCCCCTCTGGGCAGCCTTATTTTGTATGGTGGAGTTGGCTTCCTGTTTGCTCTCTCTCTCTCTCTTCGCCCCCCTTTCTCTCCCCACCTGTGGTTATTTTGGGGGCCACCTATGATACACATGATAAATAAGAGTGAACCCACATTACTGTGATTCTGTTCCACCATGTCCCTCTGCCCTTCTGGAATACTCTGAGCCATTCTCTCTCCCATTCGCATCTTCCTCGCATCCCAGCCTGCGCACCTTCTCAGCCTCTGATTACGAAGCCCTTGGCTTCTGTTTGGAGGAATTGGTCCAGCCCGTGGAGACACTGAGGACACTGAGGGCAGCAGAGGCTGGCAGAGACTGGGGACATCTCCGGAGGTCACAGCGAGGCAGACCTGCAGGTGTTCACTGTGCCTTCCCTCCACCTGCCCCTTGATGTTCCTGCGGGCTGAGCAGAAGATGCCCACCTGCCCACCAATGCTGTGGCCAACTTGATGACACGTGTGGCATGAGGCCTGCTGCCTCCACCCCCATCCCAGGGTGCCTTGCCCTGGAGAGACTTTGCTCCCTCCTACCTCTGCTCCCCTGGCCTTGTCTCTTTTATTTTTAGGGATAGGGTCTCACTGTGCTGCCCAGGCTGGTCTCAAACTCCTGGCCTCAAGTGTCCTTCCTGCCTCAGCTTCTTAAGTAGCTAGGACTACAGGCACATGCCACCATGCCCAGCTCCCTGGAGTCATTTACACTCTGCCACTGCTGCTGCCTTGAGCCCAGACAAAGGCCAGAGAGCTGTTGACCCAGTTCTCAGAATTTACAATGTTACCTTCTGGTAGAAAGATAGAAATGATGGCTGACGTCATCTTTCTCGGCATTGCGTTTTATTGAATATAGAGTTAGAGTCTTTAAATAACTTGAATAGAGTGCTTTCAATATACAGTTCTTTCATCATACATATATTTCTTTTAAGCACAAAACTATAAATTAAAATGGGAAGGCTATAAATACACATGTACATATTGCCATAAATCTAGAACTATCTTATAAAAATAGAACTCAAATCTTAACTTTGTATATTTTGGCAACTTAGCAGTAGTGTAAGGTGGCCACATTTATTAGGCATCACTCTTCCAGAGGACTCTCTTGTTTCCCATCTTTTTGGGACCACGGCCTCCTTTCCTGGGGTCCGCACAGAGATGCCAGGCCATGGCTCAGTGTCGCCTTTCATAAAGATGTTGCGCACTCACCGTCATCGTTGGAGGGGGAAGACCGGCTTCCAGCCCTTCCTCAGAGTGGGGAGGTGCTCCCTCGGCCTCCACAGTGGGCGTCCTCGGGGTGCACAGTCTGATGTCTGGATAGAGTGACTTTGAGTCCCCTGTGCTGGAGGGCGGCAGGTGTGCGCTTGGCCCTGTGCATCAGGGCAGAGTTTAGAACAAAACACTGGGACGGTGCCTGCTGGGGTGGCATCCCAGGTCAGGCACCTCCATCCCCCTGCCAGGCAAAGTCCTTTGCACACATAGGTCCAGCCCTCATAGGTTGTCCTCATGTGACAGCACAGGGAACGTTGTCACTGGACTTTCAAGTCACTTGGCCAAGCTGGTGGGACCAACTGACCCCAGCACTGAGCTCCCTGCCAGATGCAAAGCCACAGAGGGAAACTGGGAGGACTCAGGCTGCGTGGGCTTTGTGTCAGCTTTTAGCAGAGGACCTTTGGGTTGGAGGGTGGACACCAAAGGGGAGGTGCAGGGACCTGCAGAACAGTGACTTAAATTTGCACATCAGAAGACAGAGTCCAGGTTGCCCACCTTGCCCCAGGGCATCCTCCACCTCACCTGGGGCCAGGGTGGTGGCTTCGGGCTTCACATGGCTCGTCAAGAAGTTCAGCACAGGTCAGTGCCCACATGCTGGGCCCAAAGCAGGGACGTTCTGGCCAGAGTGGGATGTTTGGAAAGACGCAGGGCCAGCAGGATGGCGAAGGGGGTTCTCCGGCACCCCCGGAGGGGGCAGAACGGCGTAGTGAAGAGCCAGCTTTGGCTGCCCTCTGCTTTCTGTACTTCCTGTTTTTTGGGTTGCTTTTCCACCCCACATCCCCTGCCCATTGAGACCCCTCATAAAAAGCTGACCCCCGAGAGGAGCTGTGATCTGAGGCTGGGGAAGGTGAGGGAGGAGAGGACAGGTTGGCCAGTGGGTCCGATATCACAGGAGGAGTGGGCTTATCACACAGCAGGTGACCACAGATGGTGATCATGTGCTGTGTATTTCAAGACAACTAGAGAGGATATTTAAATGTTCTCACCACAAAGATCATGATAAATGTATGAGGTGCTGGTTCTGCTAACTACCGCGATTTTATCAATGTATACATGTATCCCATAAATATGTACCATTATTACCTGTAAATTAAAATAAAACTTAGCTGGACGTGGTGGTGCCTGCCTGGAACCCCACCACTCTGGGAAGCTGAGATAGGAGGATTGCAGGTTTGAGCCTAGCTTTGGCAGTTTAGCAAGATGCTGTCAAAAAGAAAGAAAGAAAGAAAAGAAGGAAGGAAGGAAAAGAAAATAGGGATCGGAATGTAGCTCAGTGTGAAGGCCCTGGATTCAATCCCCAATTCTGAAAAAAAACTGGGGGGGAGCTTAAAAAATTTAAATAAAAAAATGTGCCCCACATAGAGAACTTTTCACAGTTTCTTCACCCCCCCCCCCAACTCTGCCTGGGGTCTGGCACAGTGACCTTCTGCTCTGCCCTGCCCTGGTGAGATGGGGGGGTGGTCTCTGTCTCTGAGGCCAGCAGAGCCCTGTGTATGGGTTTGGTTAGCATCCCTGAGCCCTTCTCCAGATACCACACCAGCCACCAATGGGTGTCCTGCTGGGCCACTGAGACCATTTCCTGAAGTCACTGTGGTTTTCTTAAACCTCCCTCTTGAAAACAAACAAAAAAACATAAAGAGAAAACCCCACAGCCTCTGCCTGGTCTCTACTCACAGGAGAAGGTCATATTTCATGTCACATTTCAGGGCATGAGTTGTGGGAGGCAGGTGGAAGACATGGAAAAGATACAGGTGGCAGGGCCCTGCCTGCTCTGGGCTGTTGGTTGACTATTTCACCTGTCTCCACTGTCACCCGGGAAGAGATCCCCAAGGACTCCAGGACTGATGCACATGATGCTTTGCTTTCCTAGTAGCTGGGTGAGATTTCCTGAACTCAACAGAAGGCTGCCCTTCTGAGGGAGAGACTTGCCTGGGGCACAGGTCGCCAGCTTGCAAATGAATTTGGGCTGTGTGTGTGAGGAGCAGGTGTCTGCAGGACTGTATGGCTCAGCGGAGACCCTGAATACCACCATCAGATGCTCTGAATCTGAAAACAAAGCCTCCCTTCAACTCTTCCCAGAAAGAAAAGGGGGTAATGACCCCGAGCTAGCCTCTGCCTTCCTGATTCATTTGTGCGCGTGGCATGTAATAGAGTGACTCATTGTTTTGCTGGGCAGAAACATCTCCAAACACGCTAGGTCCTTTGGGGGAGGGAACATGAGATTTAAGCTCTGGAGGACCACAGAGGGAGATATTTGCTGAGGACCTCACCACCTGGGAGCTGGAATGGCCTTATTCCCAGGGCCCAGGCCATCCCGGGCTTCAGGAGGCACCCTTTTTCTCCCAACACTCCACCCCAGGTGATGCCTGCATGTGGCCTGTGGTGTGGGCCCGGGGACCAGGATGCTGCAGAAAGCAGGGATGGGAGAGGGTTGAGAACAAGGGTGTGACCGGGTCTGGCAGCTGCAGAGGGCTGGACTCAGAGCTGAGGTCAAGGCTGGTGGCCCTGGCTGGGCCCCGCGGCTTTCTCCTCCATCGCCAGCGGCTTACACTCAGCGGGCTGCGGCAGGCTGCACAGGGCTCTCAGGTCAGCGAGGCTCGCCCCCACAGCTTCTGCGAACCCGGCTGACGAGGTCTCCTTGCAGCTGTGGAAGCTAGAGATGCAGAAGAGTATGGTCTCGGGCTGGGGGTTGTAACAGGCGCCGTAGCCATTGGGGACTACAGGACCGTAGCAGCAGAACATCTCCATGGTCGTGGGCACCTGGGGAAGATCAGAGGTCACTAGCAGCTGGTTCTGAAAAGCGAACTGAAAACCTGTGAGAATGGGGAAGGAGGTGGGGGCATCCCAACATCCTGGGCCTCCACTGGCATCGACTTCTCTAATTACTTTCCACCCCGGGGATTCGACTGAATTAACCAAATCAACGGATTGTTTCAGCATGGGTGGACACAGCCAGCATCATAAAAACAAACCCATCTCCCTGCATGGTTGTGGAGGGAGAGGGTCCCCAGACCCTCTCCCCAGTGTGCAATCCACTGTGCTGTGGCTTGGAAGCTCCCAGGTAATCTGGGGCTGGGGCTGAGTTTCTCCTTCACCTGGGGGCCGTTTGAGGCATGATGGCAATCAGGGTAGTTTACTAAAAGGCACTCTGGTGGCACCCAACCAGTAGATGGCTTCCCACAGGGAGCAATTTATGAACTGGAGGAAATCTGGCCCATCTTCTCTGTTGATTTCCCCCAGATCCTTAATTACTGTCAGAATTGCCCGGCTGGTTGGATTTTCTCCCCGCAGCCGGGCCACACACAATTACCCAGCACCGGGTGTTTCAAAGGTTGCTGTCAACTGGAGTTTTAGTTCTCCACCTAAGACAGTTTGAATTCAGAGCGCTAAGATTTTACAAGCTGGATCATAAACCAAGCAAGTGTCTCAGAAGACATTTCAGCCACAAGTGCTACTTTCCAGCTGGAAAATAACCACCCAAAAGTCTACACCCCAAATTAATTTTATTAGCTGCTCCTGGGGGAAAAATAGGGAAGATTCTTAACCTGCTACAGGACGGGGCTTGTTTAAACCCACAGGTTTCTGGTGCCATGTTCTCGGCCTTTGGAAGTGACACTGGACGTTTTAATGGGCAGAACAAACCATTAGTCTTGCTAATAGAGTCACCGCATTGTCAGATAAATTTGCTGTGCAATAGCCGCCAGCCAGAAAGCCGTTCCAGAGCACTTTTAGCCCATGGATGGTTTCCTGAAGAATTTATGTTGCTGTGTTCTGACTCCATTTATTCATGGCTGCGAGCTCACCTCCATGATAACAAAATCAAATCACTGAGTGGGCTTTTATCCTCCGATATAGCTCCAACGGCCCTTTCATTCCCATGTCCAGCGGCTCGCAGACACGGCGGAGCTTTAGTAACTGGCTGATCATGGGGGCCCTTCCTCCTCTCATAGCAGCCCCCACTAATATCTTTCATCCCGTCTTTGAGACGGTGTCTTCCAACAGACGGGGCCGTCTGCCGTGCTGCTCAGATGGGCAGGCAGCCAGTCTTCTGCTACGGCTGGCATGACCTTCAGGATGATGCCTGTCACCTGTCTGGGGCCCTGTCCAGGTCCGAGGTCCCCTGAGCCTGGGGTCCCCACAGTGAAACAGCATCATCAGGTGAGGGGTGGAAAGGCAGTGCTGCCTCACCTTAGAGGCCAGGACGGGATGGCTGTGCCCATTCTGCGTCCTTGACTAGGGTGGAGTCTGTGACGACTCCCGTTTAGAAGAGAATCAGGGCTCTGAGCTTCAGGTCATTTTGCCCAAAGTGGCACAGATCGAGAGAGGCAGAGCCAGGCGGGGGAGGGTGGACGGATAGAGAAGATGGTCACGGGTGTGGGGTGCAGGCAGGGAGGAGAGCTCACGTCTAAGGTTCTGTAGCACAGTAGGATGACTATTTGAGCCTTTCAAAATAGCCAGGGGAGAGGGTTTTGAGTGTTTTAACACAAATGATAAATGCGATAGATATGCCAATTACCCTAATCTGACCATTATGCATTGTGCACACAGACTGCAATATCACACTGTACTCAGGAAATATGTACAATTACTCTGTGACAATTAAAAACAAAAATTTTTTTTAAAACAGAAGAGGCAGAAGCAGAATCTGGCCTTGCCGATGCCAGCCAGGGGCCCCCAGTCGCCGAGCTCTTTAGAGAGCCCACTGGCCCCACGACAAGGCCTTTCCATAACAGCTGCACACAGGGGCCCTACCTGGCTGGTGGAGAGGACAAACTGGTTGCTGGTCAGATATGTCTCATCCGTAAACATCTCTGGTGGCTCCGTGCACAGGTCCCGGGCCAGCTCCCGCAGTCCCAGCAGGTGGTTGTCAATGGCCATCCCTGTTATGGCCTGGGGTTTGGGGACAGACAGCTGGGTGAGGATCAGACTCCTCAGCACTCACTCCCCTCTGCAGTGTCTGGCGGTAGCCACGCCAGACTGGCCCTGCCACCCTGGCCCTCAGCCTTTCCAGACTAGAATGAACTAACAGTGGGTGGGCTCTACCCCAAGGATGTCTGACGTGAACGTCAGTGAGGTCTAGCGTCTGCTACGCACCTGTGCCCGTCTGCTGTCATGGAAAGCCAGGGCCTGGCCTGGGCATCCCAAGTACCAACCTGTTCTGCCTGGGGAGGGAGCCTGGAAGAAAGCGTGTGCTGGGTCCAAGTCTGTCCCTGGCTATCACTGAGACCAATACTTCATCCTCCAGCAGGAGGCCAAGGAGGGAGGGCTAGGAAGTGTAGGGGCTGTCCCTGAATCGTGGGCATACTGTGGGCCAGGGATCAATTCACTTAAATTACATCCATAATCTAAGAAACCATTTTGAGCCAGGAAGCAGGCATCCTAGAGGAGCCTCCGCTGACCTTCAAGGGGAAAAGGGCTGGTTGAATGATAAGAGGGTTTAAAAAAAAAAAATCACAAAGATCATTAAACTCCTATTAAATGCAGGGTAACAGCGAGGACCCCCACATGGCAAGGCAGGAAAGACTCTGGGGTGGTGGTGGGGAGCCAGAAGGGGCCAGGCCCTTGTTCCCCATCTCTCCCACGCACACTGTGTTCTTCTTGGTTTTTTTTTTTTTTTTTTTTTTGATTCCATGATTATTTGGGGCAGTCTTGGGAGGTAATGGACCTGGGCAGCAGGGCCCATCCCTAGCCTAAAGCCATAAACTTCAGGTTAGCATCAGGGTGATTGGACTTCTCAGGGTTCCAGTTATGTAAGATTGCTGGGAAGCGCTAAGGCCCCACCCTGAAGGACAGACAGCTCCCTCCTGGGAGCCGAGCTGGGGTTTACACAGCAGTGGGTTCTGCAATCTGACAGCTGTTCTGTGCAGCTGAGAGGCATGCATGACGACAACGCCAAGGCCCGTCTCTCCAAAAGCATCTAATTATTGCCTGAAAGACAAGGCGCACAGTCACGGCTCACTTTATTGTTCTTATTTATTTGGTGGTGCTTGGGCTCGAACCTGGGCCTTCAGGCATGCTAGCTGGTGCCGACCACTGAACTCCACCCCAGCCCCCAGCTCACTTCAGGTGTGTCTGGCCAGGACAGAGGGAGGATGGGAGCCTACCCACAGAGTGGACAACTCTTGCATTTCCCTGGGCCCCTGTGCTCAATCTCCGAGTTGTGAGAGTCCACAGAAACAGCCACCCAGCCATCTGCACCATCTCTGAACCAGCAGTAGAAAAGGGGCTAAGTGCACAGGTAGTTTGGAGTAAAGCCATAAGCAGTTGTGAGGACAATGACTCAGGGTTTGGTCCCTCATCCAGGGTCCTTTGAGTGCCTTCTGTGTGCCTGAAGTTGCCTGGTGTTGTGGCGACAATGAAGGAGGAGGCAGCCAGAGGCTGAGCCTCTGGTCACATGGAGGCAGAGTCACCAGCCATGCCAATCACACGCAGACATACACCAGGATAAGGGCTGGGCAGGAGGTACATATGGTGGATGGAGTTCACGAGAGGGGACCCGGACTACCTCGGCCCTCACGGGAACTTCCTTTCTTTATTATCACCACCAAGTGCACTCACCAGCTATCGGTGGCTTTTCCAATTCTTTCCTCCTTCTCTTCCCTTCCCTTCTAGGCCACCAGGCCTTGGATGCACCCCCAACCATTTTATCCTCTGCACTGCCCCCCGCCCCGTTGCTTCGGTCAGTTATTCTTTTCAAGTTATAGTAGATCACTCTGCAGAACTGGGTGGTAAGGCTGCGGAGGGTAGTTTTCTTTAAAATTTCATACAAAAGTTATATACATACGTCATTTAAAAATCCAAATAAGCCAGAAGCTCCCATTGCCTTGCTGGCACTGATTCCCATCGACAGAGGCGGCTCCCTGCACCCTTCTAGCTATTGCTTCTGATTTTTACTTTCACTGTTCCAGACCCCTGGTTAGAACGCACGACTGCATTTCCCTGTTTTACTTACGCCTTCTTGTGATAGAAAAAGAAGCTTTAGCTTTTTTCAAATGTCCCTACTCTGCCAACACACATTCTTCTCTTTGTTCAGTCACTGTGTACACAAGGTGTGCATCATATGATGATGTGAGTATTCACAGCTGGATCACGTAGTACACTACGGCTAGATTTCCTTTCTTACTGGATTTTTTGTTTTCCCTAGAATTGACGCGCCTTAAATCATTCATTGTTTTTTGCCTCATTAGCTTTCTGTGTGTCTATTTTTAATGGACTCTTAAATTTTCATCCAGAACTCTACTTCTCGTCCTGCTTCTTGCTCCTCTTGGACTGAGTACTGTCTAGACCTGCTGAATCTGCTGAAGGACTTGTGATCTCCTTTCGTGGTCATCCTGGGGAGTCCTTCTACCTCTTTCTTGCTTTGAATCTTCTAATTTTTGGAGCCTATCACTTTCTCTTTTATGTTTTCTTTCCCCCACTTTAGAGGTCTGTATCTTCCAGTATCTGTGAAACAGATTGCTTAATAAGTAAAATCTTCAAGACTTTATCTGACTACAATGTCTTTATTCTATCTTCAAACTTGATGATAGTTTAGCTGGGTATGGAATGCACTGCAGGTCATTGTCCCTATGAGACATTGCTCTATTGTCCACCTTCCAAATAAGTTGTTAGAAGTCAGTTGCATCTTTATTTCTGTTCTTTGTGTTTGATTTTTTTCTATGAGAGACTTTAGGAGCTTCTCTTTGACTTTAGTGTTGTGAAGTTTCCATAGTATGAGTATTTTCCATCTATTATGCAATATGCTTAGTGAACTCTTTCAATATAGAAACTCACGTTCTTTAGTTCTGGGGAATTTTCTTGAATTATTTTATTGATGATCTTTCCACCCTCCCAATTCTCTTGCTGAACAACTGTTATCTATGATGTTATCCATCTGGACTAAGCCTCCTTTCTCTCCATACTTCATCTCTGTTTTGTTGGTAGTTAGGGGTGATCACCTCATCTTATGTCCCAATCCCTTCATTGAATTTTTCTACTAATTTTTTCTCCAGAGTCATTTTATTTCCTGAAAATATTT
This sequence comes from Hystrix cristata, assembly GCA_004026905.1. Lineage (NCBI taxonomy): Eukaryota > Metazoa > Chordata > Mammalia > Rodentia > Hystricidae > Hystrix > Hystrix cristata. The sequence goes on along the minus strand of PVJO010001388.1, from coordinate 150,352 downwards.
TTAGAGTTTCCTATTCTTATTTATAAAATACACATCTTGAAACTTACTGGCCAATGTGCAGTATTAAGAGGTGGTATCATCGGGATGTGCCTAGGCCATGAGGCGCCTTCCTCAGGAAGGTCCTTATAAAAGAGGCTCCACACAGTGTTCGTCCCTCTCGCCCTGACATCTGCTGCCACGTGAGAGCCCAGTGTCCTCCCCTCTGCAGGACAGTAAGGTGCCACCTTGGAAGCAGAGAGCAACAACCTCACCTACTGACACTTTGACCTTGGATTTCCAGCCTCCAGAACTGTGAGAAATAAACCTGTTCTTTATAAATCACCCAGTCTCAGGTATTCTGTTACAGCAGCCCAAACATATGAGACATCAATCAACCCTCTCCTTTCCAGCCCCACACACCTCCGCTTTTTGGGGGTGTCCTCAGTATCTGTGCATTCCCAAGGCTCACCAGCCTCCCTCACTGTTTGCTATTTCAGTTGTTATCTATTCTGCTTTGCAGCTCAAACGATTGCTGTCACCTTCCTTTCATTCTCTCTGTCCTCATGAATTCATGGCATTAAAAATCCCTTGACTGTTGTTTTGAAAAGTTTGAAAGTGAGTGACAGTAAATGCTCCAGGTTGAAGCAGAAGTCTGAGTCTTCTTCTCCACACACTGTCCCTTATACTGACTCTCCCTCAATACTGCACAGCTTCCTAATTGGCTTCTCTGCTTCTTGGCAAACTGCCCCCATCCAACCGGCCCTTCTGCTCCACACTGGAGCAAGCTTGGTAAGAGGAAATCCAGCCCTCCTGCACTTTGTCCTCAGCAGGCTGCACACACTGATATACTTGCTCCTCCTCAATATGTCTTATGCTCTCAAGACTCTGCCTGTACACCTACTGTCCCTCCTGGGCCCCCTTCCCTCTCTTGGTCCCTCCAGGCTTAGCTGGAGCACCACGTCCTCTGCAAAGTCTTCCTGGCTTTCCCAAGCAGAGGGAAGAGCTTGCCTCTCCATGTTCACTGTTACATGCTGAGGCCTCTTTCCACACGGATTTGGATTTAACTTTGAAGGAGTCCTCCAACCACAAGCCAGACTCCCTAAGGTTAGGATTTACAGATTCCAGGGTTTGTTTTCTAGCAGCTGGCACGTTTCCCAGTGTACAGCAGGAAAACACTAACAACATATCCATAGATTACAGGGGAGGGTACTTGCTACAGTTTGGATCTGAAATGTCCCTCAGAGGTTTGTATGTTAAATAAAGCCTTAGCCCCCAGCTTCCTAGGTCCTAGCACCTCCCAATTAGCACCTAGCACCTCCAGTGCTCTCCTGGTCACTGGGGGTGTCCCCTTGAAGGGACAGTGGGACCCCAGCCCCTCCTCTTCCCCTTTCTTCCCTCCCATAAGGTGAAGGTTTTGTCCCATATGGGCTCCTGCCATGATGCTGCCTTGCCACGGCCCAAAAGCAATGAGGCTAACTGACCACGGACTGAAACCTCAGAAACTGTGCACCAGAATAAACCTTTTCTCTAAGTGGGTTATCTCAGGTAATGTATTACAGTAATGCAAAACTGTGCTTAGTTTTCCCCAACTAGAACAAACACAAAACTATTGAGATGAATTACAGAGCTAGACACTGAGTTAGAGGAGAGCCTACACTGGTTCCGAAACCCAGAAGTACTGCACAGTGTACTTGCTTCCAGGTGCAGAGAGCGGAATCTGACCAATCCCTTTCACAGACTATCTGACCCTTCACAGACGACATTAGAATGGCTTGCAATTAATACATTAATCACCAGCCCAATAAGTGTTCATCCTCTATTTTCTGTATGTAGCACCAGAAAAATCAATTATTTCCCTAAACTAGGGAAACATTCCCTTTCCAATTTTGCTTTCAGCGTTAGTTTTCAGCAAAGACTTTCTGTTCATAGGTAGCATAAATAAATACACAGGAAACAAGAGGTGAGTCAGCCTGAGGTGGGAATAAATATCACCTTGTTCCTTGTGATTGTGCCAGAGTACAGTGCCCTCATTTGCCAGACCGGAGCTCCACACCCTCACATTCGGCTTCTCTTGTATAAACTGTAAAGTGCTGTACATATTGTGTGTTATTATTCCAAAGGGTTTCAAATGCCGCTCATTCTGCCCTTGTAAGATCTGGTAGACAAGCAGGAATGCTGTGTTACTTTTGTTCCACAAGCAAGGAAGAGGAGGCTCTGAGAGGGGGTGGCCTGCCATGTCTCCGGGCCATTGGTGGCTGAGTGGTGACACAGGGCTGCACGGCATGGACACTGTAGTCACCAGGCATGCAACGTCACTCACCATGACTGTGTACTCAGTCTGGGCACGGATGGCGTCCCTCAGGAGCTGTCCCTTCTCAGAAGCCTGTGACAAAGAAGAGAGTTAATGATCAGGGCTTGAGATCTCAGCTCCGTAGCCAACGGAGGCAGAGAAGTGAGCATCACCAGCCTCTGGGCGGCTCCCAGGATGGAGCAGGACTTACAGGCACGGTGGCTTTGCGATCGGTCACGGCTCTCACGAATGCCAACGCCTCTGGAGTGGCCGATCGGATGTTGTCCACCCGGCCCTCCCGGAACCGCCGAATTGATGCGCTCTCATAGGTGGGCACCAGTCTCCGGTGGCACCTGCAGAAGATAAAGATGAATGGCGAGTGGTAATTTATTCTCAGGGAATCATAAACACAGAAAGAAAAATAGCCTCAGCAGGTTTCATTGTTACAGTCCCCACTCGACTTGGCACAGTATTTCATTTTAATGTTGATAGGATTTGAGAGACTCCCTAAGATGAATGCTGGGAGCCTCTAATAGCAAGAGCTGTGTACACATGTAGACACTAGGGATGCTGTGCTGGTGGAAAATAAAGAGGTGCTTGGGTGCTTTCTAAAACACCCCCAATCTGTTGGGAAAGCTGGAATTTTCTGAGATCCACTGAATGTTTGATGAACAGTGCAAAATGGAGTAATTGTGCAATTAATCATTCACACCCTGGAGGGAGTTTGGTTTTATTTAAAATAATTCAGCTGTGATGTCTGGACCCAGGCAGGAGTGAGGAGGGGGGAGTCTAGATGTGCTGTGCCCAGGTCATGCTTCCAGGGTCAGCCAGGCTCACGGGGACTGAGGCTGTACCTATCCTTCTCCAAGGAGGCTGAAATAGGGCAGTCCTTGGAGCTGGGCATGATGTGTGTCCTGCTTCCCTACGATGTTCCTGACCTCCTGGCCATCTGAGCATGGAGATGGTGCCACCAGTCAGGAAGCACCTCTTTCCTTATGTGTGAGAACCAAGCAAGCACCCCTGGGCCTCACACCTGGCTTCCCCACCCCCTGCCTGTAGTCAGCCCAGTCCTTGGTGTTGGGAGTGGGAAGGAAAAAGACGGAGCTCAGAGAGGGGTACTGGAGGTCACTGTGGCAAGTGATGGAGTCTGATTGGTCACTCTCAAAGCCATGTGACAGCAGGGTTGGGGCTGGTCATGGTCACATCAGCTGTCCCTGCCCGTGCGTCCTTCCCTCTCCTTCCTGAGGCTGGCTTTCGTCACTCTCTGGCCCAGGATGGGGGCCCAGAAAGCCACCCTGGCCACCAGAGTCCCTGCTGTTGGTCTCACCTGTAGAAGGCCAGCTGGAGGGCCACTTGGATGAAGGCGTCGGGGCTGCACTTCTGCTTCTTGATGAACGTCTTCCCGTAGCCAGCAAACTTGTACACGGTGAAGTCCAGGTTCTTCACTATTCTGGAGGGCAGAGAAGGGCACTTGGGTCACACAAGCCTGGAGTCCACTGTGTTGCTCTAGCCTGGCCTGCCACTCCAAAAGGCGAAGGCACGGTCCCTGTCCCCAGGAGTGCCTGGGCTGTCACACGCAAGCTGACCACGCAAGTGGCAGAAGCTCATGGGACCAGGCTACCTCAAGTAGAAGGTGTCCCACCAGGCAGGGGTGGTGCTGGCAGTGGATGGAGTGGGGTAAGTACATTTGCATGGGAGGGGCCAGCGCTGCCCACAGATAAACTCCCCGCCGCGGGGAGGCTTGGAAGAGGCCGCTCATTTGACTCTCAGGGAGGGGGCACCTGTTCTCCAAGAATCGGGACACCCACTAGGGCTTCACCAGTGACCCAAACCATGTTATTCAGAAAGTGCCACAGCCTCCCATGATACACTTGGGCCTTCGTCACTGTCAGAATAACAACAAGTCCGTGTGTCCACAAGGAGGTGTCTGAGCCCCACCACCCCCACACCGTCCTGTCTTCCCCTTCTGCTGAGCCCAGGGCACTGTCCAGCCAGGCCCGTGCCCCCCACCCCTCCTCCAGCTCTCCTCCCACTGTGGGGTCTGGGGGCCTCACCAGACTCGGCCCGCAGTCCTGCCTAGGGATAGACTCCTGGACAGACTGCCATCACTGTCACCGTTACGGAGCTGGAAGCCCTCTGCCCAGGCTCTGCCTGATCAGACCCCATCCCAGGGGCTGCTCCTGCCTCCCTCATGGGCTCTCCTCATTCTGCAGAAACGGGCCAGCCCTGTCACCCCAGGGTGCCCACATTAGCACGGCTCTCCATTCCCCCTTGGCCCTGGCCTGCGTCTGTGGCCCAGCCGGCCCACTCTGCAAAGCCCTCCCTCACTGTCCTGTTTCTCTGTGGGCTCAGGTCTGCCCACCCACCTCTGCCTTGGTACTTCCTGTGTTGGTCTGGGGGCAGAGATTGGGCCAAGGCACGTTAATATCTCTTTTCCCAGGTCCTGCACACTCTGGATCTCTGGGATGGTCCCCTCTCCTCCTGCCTGGCCCTGTTAGGTTGGGGCCTAATCCATCCATCCCCTCAGGGAAAAAGGCCCCTTGCCAAGTGCCCTGTGAACTCCACATTCTGGAATGGCTTGGATTCAAATGACTTATTCAAACCAGCTGTTTATGGAGCAGGGAGGATCCTGCCTCAGAGCTGCTCAGCAAGGTGAAGCCTAGGTGGGGGAAGTGGCTGCATTTGCATTTACGGAAATGACGGACGCCTCAGCAAGGTTGCCTCACCAGCATCCTAGCTCCCCTTAGTTTGATATATCTTGGTGGGGTGCGAGTGGGGTGCAGCCTGCAGGAGGTGGGGCTGGTGGGTCCTTGGGTCTTTCAAGAGCATTGGCTGGGGACCCCTGGGGTTATCCCCTTACCGTTGGAGCTTTTCTGCCGAGGAGGCCAGGTGGCCCTGGATTTCTGGGGAGCATTTCCACCTCAGCCTCCTGGGTGCGGGGAGCTCGCTGACAGAGTCTGCACGGACAAGCTTCTTGCTGCTCTGTGTCCTACAGCACGGAGGAGAGACTGAAACCCTGCCCCTAGAGGGGACATTGCTTTTCCACCCCCACATTCATCCTAGCTGTTGGTATGTGCAGCCTTGGAGTTGCAGGGGGCTGAGATGCACCCCAAACCACTGTGCCTGTGAATAAAGAAAGGCTCAGAGAGGCCACCAAAGGCAAAGTCAATGAGCATCACAGCTGGGTTTCCATCCAGCCTGCCCAACTCCAAAGAGCAAGCTCACTTGCTTGCTTGCTTTTTCTTTCCTTCCTTCCTTTCTCTCTCTCTCTCTCTCTCTCTCTCTCTCTCTCTCTCTCTCTCTCTCTTTGTTGTTGTTGTTGTTACTGGGGGTTGAACCCAAAGTCTTCACACTGAGCTGCATCCTCAGGCATTTTAAATTTTTAAACAATTTTTAGACAGGGTTTCGGTAAGTAGCTACATTGCCCGGACTGGACGCAAACTCACAGTCCTCCTGCCTCAGCAGTATTTCTTCTCCTTGAGGTCCTGTTAGACCAGTCACACCAATGACACTTAAATAAGGCTTGGAGAGAAACGTGGCACCCAGCTGTGTCAGTCTGTGTGCAGGGCTGATCTGGGTTCCAGTGACCTCGAGGGGTTTATGGTAGAAACTGAGAACTAGAAGCCAGGAGAAGATGCTGAAGAGAGTGAGCGAACTTGTGAGTGGGGACAGAGCAGCCCAGGAGCAGGGACCCGCTCTGCGCTGGTCACATTGCCCAGCCCTGTCTCCGGCCAGGCAGCAGGAAGGGATGGGGCTTCCCAGGACCACAGCAGATGTCCTGAGTCCTCGCCCCACCCTCTCCCCAGTGGCCCCCGAAGTCTCCTACAGTCTGCGCCTTCCATCCGGGACCCATAAGGCTCACGACACCACATCCACGCTGATCTCTAAATGCATTCCTGGCTAAGCCACTTTACGCCTGACACAGCCCCCGGGAGCCCCCTGCTTTTTCCTGGTCCCCTCCGCTCCTCCCCAGACTCACATGTGCTTGAGAAGGTGCTCCGTGCACTGCACCAGGACGATGCCATCGAATGGGGAGTGTTCGCATACCACACCGCACGTGCCGTCTCGGCCCACCACGAACTGCAGTGCAGAGGGGCAGGCGCTGGGTCAGCTTTTGCACCCAGCTGGGGGCACTGCTCCTCCACGGACACCAAGGACAGCGCTTCCCGAAGGGAGCGGTGCAGTGAGAGTGGCAGGAGTCTCTAGACAGCACCGTGCTGGGCACTGACCTGGCCTGTCCTCTTCCCGGCACACAGCACACACCTCACCCCACAGTGGCCTCTGTCTGATGGGCCCTGTGTGTTTGACCACCATTGCTTTCACCCCTCGATGAGGACTCATGTCCACCCCAGAGCAGATGCTGGGTAACCATGCTGTGTGGATGAAATGTGATCTTTGGATTTGAGTGGTGAGCAGGTTGCCAGGGAAAAGGAGAACATCTCTTGACAGAAGGGAAGGGGGTGGATGGAGGATCCCCCTAACAGGGAAAGGACATGGAGGGAAGATGCCCCGTGCAGAGAAGGGGATGGACAGATGATGGTCTGTTAGCTGCCACCCGGACCCCAGATCCTACTTTTTTTGCTGGGGACATCTGGAATAGCTTTGTCCAGCTTCTCTGGCTCAATGGGCTTCAGGAGGCTCTCATTTAAGATTGGCCCAGTACGGCCCAGTTTGCTGGCTGGAAATGGGGACTAGGGGAGTATGTACAGGCAGGATACTCAGGTACTAGGCAATTCTTTATGATTTTGCTTTATATGCCTCTATAAAGGCTTTATGAAGCTGACTTGGAAAGGGAGCTATTATAGTTTGGATCTGAAATACCTTACAGAGTCCCTTGGCTTGGTCTGCATCCTGTGGTGCTATGGGGAGATGGGGTGGACCCTGTAGGAGGTGGGGCCTGGCAGGAAGAAGTGGAGGTCATAGGGGGTGTGACCTTGAAGAGGACATTGGGATTTGGTCCTTTCCTGTCTCTTTTTGTCTCCTGGCCACCATGAGGTGAGCAGACATTTCAACCATGACGTTCTGCACTGTCACAGGCCCAAAGCAACAGGACCAAGTGGCCATGGACTGAACCCTCTGGAACTGTACCAAAGTGTATCTGTCCCCTTGCTAAATCTCAAGTGTTTTATCTCAGGTGTATTTCCACAGCGATGGGAATCTGACCACCGTGCACAGAGATCTTGGGAGAAAAAAGTGAGAGGCCAAGATTTGCTACTTAGTGCAAAGCCCAAACAGAGCAAGGCCAGCTCACTGCTCTCCACATCCAGGGGCACTCATTCCCTGTCTATAAGCCACTGGGACCCCTTCCTGTCACTGCCACACCACCTGCACTTGAGCAGCCTCTCTCCATGGCACTCCTGATCTCCATCATGGGCCAGAAGCTACAATCTTTAATGTTGCTCCGGTAAAGCAAGCAAGCAGCCTTCCCTTGATGGATCACCCCACCCTTCTCCCAGAATCTGGTGCACTGAGCCTCCCTGGGTTCCTGGCTCACCTGGTCTGCTGGTCCTCTGTCATGCCTGCCCAATGGAGCTGGTCACCAGCATAGACTCCCCACTGGGAGGCAGAGCAGGAGCAATCAATGCACAAACCAGCCAAAGGACAAGAGAAAGGAGATGCAGCAGAGAAATGCACACCATAGGGAGCAACATCAACCCAAAGGAGGGATATTACAGCCACTGTGAGAATGTGGTGGGAATAGCAAGGTCGGATTTGAGGTCAGCCTGCTGTGGGGAGAGAATGGGGAAATGGGAATGACCGCCTGACTCAACTCATCCCATCTGCATGGGTAGGTGATATCATGTGAGGGAAAAAACGTGAAACATTTGATTTGATTTCATGTTAGGGCTTTTTTGTGGCGATGCTGGGCTGCATCAGGGATGATGGAAGGGCTGTTGGACCAGCCCGGCCAGCAGGCGAATGTTCAGCAATGCTGACATCTTGGGGATCAGACAGGGTTCTTGCGAAGGTGTTGAGGATTCCTGTGGGGGGACCATGGCACTCTCTGCTCTGGTGGGCCCAGGAGTGACCGAGGTCAGCTGGAACGAGCCCCAGGTGTGACCAGGGTGTCCCACACGGGCCCCAGGTGTGACCAGGATGGTGAGGGAGTTTCAGCCGGCTCAGCCACCTGTGTAGGAGAAGAGCCCTGGCCATTCAGAGTGATACCGACAGCTGGGTCCTGGCCCCCAGCCCCGGAGGACCTGTGTGGGCCACGGGCTGCTTACCTGCAGGGACTTGTCATACCAGCGGTTGGCACCATTCTGGCTGCAGCCCCCGCCGTGGAGGAGCTGGAGCGCCCTGTGGGTGTCACTGAGGTCCCCACCACTGGGGGTGTCCAAGCACACCAAGCAGATGCAGCGCTCTATCATGTCCAGCGAGTCACGGTTGGTGGAGTCTGCAGGGGGGGAAAGGCAAGCCGGTGGCCTTGGCACCTTCCCGCCCTCCCTGAGCCCACACTGTGGGCCTGCAGCCGCTCTGAGGACAATGAGGCCAGAGAACTGTCTTGCCCTCTGTCCTGCCCCAGAGTCCCTGAAGGAGTCCAGTCCAATCCTAGCATGAAAGGGGCCCCAGCCCAACCTGTGCATAGTATGTCTGTGTCCTGAGCTGCGATGTTTAAATATCTGAACTCAGGGCCGAAATGTAATTGGGAGTTCCATAAACATCTGAAAGAAGGGTGCTGCCTCCTGCCCTTGCCCCAGCCATTGGTTCGGGGTAGGGGATGTGTGGAGGCACAAGGCGTTCTATGGCAGAGATGTCAAACCGCCTGCCACAGCAGCCTGGGGCCCTCACTCACAGGACCCCAGACCTTTACCCTGGCACATGGGCTACCAGTGAAAGCTATATTCCTCAGCCTTCCTCCTTACAGCCAGGAGCAACCAGGTGTCTCAATTCTAACAACAAGATTTAGGGACACTGTAGGAGGACAGCTTCCAGAAAGCCTCTTTGAAGAACCCATATGTATTCTTTACCCTTCGTCCCACCACTATCCTTCATTCTGCTACATGGAAAGCAGGTTAGATGGCAGTAACTCTGGCCTCCATTTTGCTTTCTCTAGGTATGAGGAAAGCGCTCCCTCCTGGTGTGGCTGCTTAATCTCTAAGGCTTCCCATGGATCTCCTCAATCCCTGCCAGGCACATGGCCACCTAGCCAGTCCTTGCCTGCTCAGGTGATTTCTCCAGGTTTGTAACAGGTGTCCACAGATGTCCCCCACCCCGCCCATGCCTTCTACATTTGGCAGATCCTTGGGGAAGGAGCTGTATTCCACACAAGCCTTCCATTCTGGGGAGTCAGCCCACCCTGGGGAGAGCCATTCATCCATCTCCTTCCTATCTGGGTGAGTTTTGGGGGCCCCACATCCCTCTTGGTCCTGTGGCCTTTTCCTGCACAACATCTTGGTCTGGTCCATGCCCTGGGGTCTGAGGGCACAGGACAGCGTGGGCCTGGTGCGACCCTGCCCTCACCTCCTTGAGCTGCCCACGAGGGAGAATGTAACCTTTAATGCTGGCACCCCAGACTCCAGGGCCAGCCTCGGCTGCTCTTGGGGTCATGGCTTTGCATGCCCCTGCTGGACACCTGCGCACATTCCATGCTCTCACTGCCCTGCAGGCTGTCCCAGGCCAGCCCTCTGCTATGCTGCCCATCTGATCCCTGCATCTCACACGCTCCTGAGCTTCCTGCCTTTGGGGACCAGACAGCTGGACAGCACGGGCTCTGCAGCCTGCTGCCTGCAGACAGGAGGCTCTGCTCTGCTCTCCTGGCCAGCCTCACACAGCACCTGGCCTGGGAACAACCTCCTGCAACACAGCAGGAGGACTCTGCTGCTCTAGATCCCTGTGCCCCAGGCAGTGGCTACCGTCCATCGCCTGTGTCCCCCCAGCCCTCATCTGGTCCTGTCCTCAGGTCTGTGGGCACAGGAAGTGTCCTTTCTTGGCCTTGGCTGTGACCCAGCTCATAGAGGGGCCTGCAGTGACCCAGCTGGGGATCAGGAAAGGCCCAGGGCCTGTGGAGGGCAGGACACCCGCCAGTTCTGGGGATAATGGGGAGTGGGGTGGGCTGAAGCTGGACAAATGGGGATTCCTGACTGTGCTGTGCTGGGCCCGTCAGGGCTGGCTGGTGCCCTCAGAGGTCGGAGAGGCCTTGGCCAGTTCAGATCTGGGGGAGACATGCAGGAGCGGGACTCCACTGCTGGAGCACAGTAGGGCTTGGAGGCAGAGCTTGTGGAAGGGTGCTTGGCCTCCAGCAGGCGGGTGAAGGCCACAGCACTTCGCTGAAGCCAGAAGAACCCCTCTGTGTGAGGTACGTCCCAACCTTTGCTGAGCACGGGGCTAAGCATGTGCGCTGATGGATATGGGGTAGGCACCGTCATGCCTCACCTGCAGGTGAGGAACAGAAACGAAATGTCTTGACTTAGGCCGTTTCCAAGGCCTGGCTTATAAATGGGGGTGAGAATGATCACTCAGTAATGGAGAGAGCTGGGCTGGATCCCAGCACTAACACCAGTGCCTGACTGGGAGCCGATCACCCAGGGCTGTGAGTGTCAGTCCTAGAGAGTAGATTTCACCCAATAGCAGCAGGGAGTCACCAAAGGGTCCTGAGTGGAACACAGCCAAGGATGCTTGGCCATGACCAGAGTGTGGCCTGGAGCCAGTGGTGGGCATGGAGAATGATGCCCACCTGGGCCCGCGAGCTCCAGGAGCCTGGCTTGGTGTCTGCAACACCAGGCTGGCAGCAGGTGAGGACACAAAGAGCCCGGCTTCCTCTAGCAGGATAGAGGCTCCTCAAGGAGGGCCCAGGCCCCACCATTGTGTGCAGGCTGCTCAGTACCACCCGACAGGAACCGGGTCCTGATTCATTACCCAGAGTGAAAGGGGAGCAAGACAGCCATGCTGGGAAGTCAGGTGGCCTTGCAAATGACTCCCTGTAGCCTGTGCTGATCAGTCAAATGCTGACAAGTTCATCATGTAAGGAGAAAATGAACTACACCCCAACTCATCCACCGTGACTCTGGCCCGAATGGAGCGGGCACGGGGTGGTGGGCTGTGGGGGCACATGGCAGGGGCCGTTTGTCTTGTGACAACCTCCCAGAGCATATCGGGCCTCGCTTAATGTGGCGAATCCATCTTCCTCAAGGAGCCGGGCTCGGGGGTGAGATGAGGGAGCTAGGTAATAGAGGAGCTTGCTCTGACACCCACGCCCAGGGCGGGCAGCTTCCTTGCGGGAATTCCAGACGCTGGCGGCTCCAGGAGCCCTGGGGCCACTCATAGAGCTTGAAAGCTGATGGACTGACTCAGGTGAGCAAAGAACTGCACACCTCGTTCCTCAGCCTTTGTAGGCCTGCAGAACTCCCAGGTGCTGCTCCTAAAATGCGCCCATGCACGAACACGCACCCCCTGAGGACACACGGACACGTGAATCACCCTCTCTCACACACCTGTTTCCTCTGAGTTACTACCAGGCACACAGGCATAGCTCAGATTTCCACCGTCTGGGAGGAGGCGGCTCAGGGATCTTCTCCGAGGTGCAGTTTCTAATCCTCTGCAATCCCATCTGAGCACCTTTCTTCCCCAGTGTTGGAGCAGAAAAAGCTAGCGACAGGAAATCTCAGAGGAGCACTGAAAACAACACTAAAACACAGCAGAAAACTCTGACATGAGCCTGCTGTCTCTCTGCCCGAAGACCCAGGAAGAGGCAGCTTCTCAAGACACAAGGCTCTTAGGTAACTACCGACCTGCTTCAGCTGAGTACTGGAAAAACTGAGTTGCTCTTCCCCAAACTTCCCACCAGCAAAGGCCAGTGGGGTGGAGACTTCTTCCCATACTGGTCTGCAGGGCTGCTGGCACCCTCCGGGGCAGCCTGTGCAGGCAGGGTCTCCCCCAGGGGACTATCAGGCTCCCCCAAGCCCGCTGCCAGCATCAACAGAGACCGTGGAGAGTGTGTGGACGCCAGCCACAGTGATGAGGGGTTCGCTGGCCCAGAGCATCAGCAGCCCAAGTAAGAGCCTGGGGCTGCCTTCAGTTTCTGTAAGGAGGCTGTAGTCCCCGACTTGAAGTGTGCTGCAGCCCTCCCACCCCCGCCCCGCTGGCCTGCTGCAGCAGTGTCCAGTGAGCCAGCTAACTCAGCAGGTTGGAATAAGAGCCACAATTCATAATGCAATAATCCAGCTTTCAATAGGAGATCATGAATCCTACCAAGAGCTAGAAAAGTCTCCACATGAATTAAAAAGAATCAATCAATGTTAATTGAGGTGATAGAAATGCTAAGATTATATGAAAAATATTTTAAATGAGTAATTATGAGAATGCACCAATAAGATGTGAGCATTTTTGAAACAAATTAAATCACCCAGAAAGTCTCAGCAAAGAAATAAAAACTCTCAGAAAAAGAAAAGCAAAACAAAACACAAGAACCAAACAGAAATTTTAGAAATGAAGAAAATAAAAAGCTTGGCAGATGGATTCAAGAGGCCTTACGGGGAAAAGAAGAGAATCACTGAACTTGAAGATGGAATGACAGAATTCACCAATCTGAACAACAGAGGAAAAATAACGGATAGAGCCTACGGGAGTGGACGTAACATGCTGAACATTCACGTCATCAGAGTTCCCCAAAGAGAGCAGAGAGCTGAACAGAAAAGTACTGAGAGACTACGTGGCTAGCAACTCAGACTTGGCAAAAGACATAACAGTAAAAGGCCCAAGAAACCGACTTCCCTGCCAACAAGATAAATCAAAAGAAACCCACATCCCCACATACCACAGTCAAACTTTTGGAAACCAAAGACAAAGTAAAATCTTGAAGGCAGCGAGAAAAGCAGTCGAACAACGGCAGACTCGTGTGAGAAGCCATGGAGGACAGAAGGAAGTGGCACTACATCCAGGGCCGTAAAACAACCCTCAACACTTTGAAAATAATTGAAAAATATAAAATGAGTTTGCCGTCTAACCACAATGGAAACAAAGTAGAAATCAATAACAGAGAAAATAACAGGAAAAATTCCAAATATCTGAAAACCAGACAGCACTTTGTAAATAATCCATGGATCAAAGAGGGAGCCTGGAGAGAAATGATAAAAATACAATGAAATGAATGAAAACTTAAAAGTGGCAAGATACAGCTAAAATTTGTGAGATACAGCTAAAGATACTGATAAGAGGGAATTTATAGCAGTAAATTCTTGGAAAGACTGACAAGAAGAGAGACAAGGAGGGAGGGAAGGAGGGAGGGAAGGAAGGAGGGAGGAAGGAGGATGAGGGAGGAGGAGGAGAGAGGATGAGGAGAGAGGAGTAGAGAGAAGAGAGAATGAGTCACCAGTATCAGGAATGAAACGAGATATCACCAGACCCTGAAGACATCAAAAACGTAATAAAAAATGCACACGGATCTGACAACCGAGATGAGATGGGCCCATCCTGGAAATGTGTGAGCTTCCACCATACACGGAATATGACACAGGTCATCTGAGTAACCTGGTAACTATTTAGGAAACTGAATTTGTACGTTTAAAATTCTCCCAAAAGAAACCCCCAGTCCCAAATGATTTCGCTGAGGAACTCTACCAAACATAAAAGGGAGAACAAACATTGTATCTATACAAACTCTTCCAGAAAATATGAGAGGAGGAAACACTTCCTAATTTATTTTATGAACCTCCATTACCTTCATGTTAAAACAAGGCAAATATAGTACAAAACAAACCAACAAGAAGACGAAAGACCAATGTCTTTCATCAGTATAGATGCAAAATAGTGAATAATGCACTAGCGAATAGGTTAGATGTGGTGGCACCTGTCTGCGATCTCACCACTCAGGGAGGCAGAGGCAGGAGGATCACAAGTTTGAGCCCAGCCTGGGCAGCTTAGTGAGACCCTGCCTCAAAATAAAAAATCAAAAGGGCTGGGATGTAGCTCTAAGGTTCTAGGTTCAATTCCCGGTACCAGAGGGAAAAAAAAAAAATCAACAAATAGAACTAAGCAGTATATAAAAATAATTATACAGCATGCCTAAACAAGGCCCATTTCAGGAATGCAAGGCTGGTTTCATACTTGAAAAATCAATCAATATAATCTACAGTATTAACAGACTAAACAGAAAAATAGCATGATTATATTCATTGATACAGAAAAAGTGTTCATCGAAATTCAACATCCATTCACGGCAAAATCTCTTGGGAAGCTAATAACAGAAAGGAACTTCATCAGCTTGATAAAGAACATCTATAAAAACCTAGCTAACGGGCTGGGGATTTAGCTCAGTGATTAGAGTGCTTGCCTTGCAAGCACAAGGGCCTGAGTTCGATCCCCAGCACCACAAAAAAAAAAAAACCAAAACACAACAAACCTAGCTAACATCGTATTTAAAGGTAGGAAACCAAATGCTTTTTCTTAAGATCAGAAAGAAGACAAAAATATCCATTCTCAACACTACTCCAGACAGTACTGGCAGTCCTGACCAGAGTAAAAAGGCTAGAGAAGGCAATAAAAGGAAAAGCAATCAGGAAAAATTGTCTCTATTTTCAGATGACATGATTGTGTATGTAGAAAATCTTAAGGAATCTACACAAACAAAAAGCCCTCATAAAACTAATAAGTGAATTCAGCGAGGCCACAAGTTACAAGATCAACATATAATAGTCAATTATGTTTCTGTCTTCCAGAGACAAACATATGGACACCAAAGTTAAAATACAATAACAACTATAATCACTCAACAGAAATGAAAGACTTCATAGTAAGTCTAACAAAAATATAGAGAGCTTGTGTGCTGGAAGTACAAAACACTGAGACAGAAATCAAAGACCTAAGGAAATGGAGAGTTATATCCTATTCACGCTCTGGAAGACCCAGCGGAGTGAAGGCATCGTTTCTTCCCAAGTAATTTTCTTTATACATATATTTATATATTTATTAATGCATGTTAATTTTGCAAAATATGGGGCTTTATTGTGGCATCTGCATACACGCATATAATGTACTTTTACTATATCCATCCCCTTTTTAATCCCCAAACTGATGTATAGGTTTAGCAGTTTTCCATCAAAAGTCCACAGAGGATGTGTCATAGTTATAGACAAGATTATTATAAAATCTATACGAAGATGGAAATAAACTTGTAACAGCTAGAGTGATCAGTGTATCCAATTTTTTATTCTTTCGAGTGCTGGGGATCAAACTCAGGGCTTTGCGCTTGCTAGGCCAGCACTCTACCATTTAAGCTAAATCCCCAATCCCAGTGTATCCAATCTGAAGACCCATTTGATGCCTGTGTAACCAAGACTGTGGCATTTGCAGAAGGATAAACACGTTGGTGGAACAGAACAGAAAATTCCAGACCTGGCCCACACAAATGTCCACTAATCATGGCAAAGGGGAAGGACCATGGTGCTAGAGACAATGGCATCCACCGGCAAGAGGAATAAAAGGAAAAGAAAACCTTGACATGACATGAACCTCACAGTTATACAGAAACTAGCTCAAGCAGAATTGCTGGCTTACATGTTCAATGTAAAATTATAAAGCTATTAGGAAAACAATAGGAGAAAAGCTTTGACATCTAGGCCTTAGTGAAGAATTCTGAGACGTGGCATTAAAGACATTATCCATAAAAAAGAAAAACTGGTAAATTTGACCTCAACAAAATTAAAATTTTTGACACGGCAGAACACTCTGTTAAAAAGACAGAAGGACAGCTACAGGCAGGGAGGAAATATTTGCAAACCATGTATCCAATAAAAGAGTGGTGTCTAGAATACACAATTAACTCTCAGATCTCTTGGTACAAAACAAACAAACCAAGCAACCCAATTAAAAGATGGACAAAGAGATAAAATAATATTTCACCAAAGAGGATATATAGATGGTAAATGAGCACATGAAAAGGTATTCAATGTATTTGTCATTAGGGAAGCAGAAATCAAAACCACAATGAAACATTACTGCATACCTATCCAAAATGCTAATACAAAAAATAATGACAACACCAAGTGCTGGTGGAAAGGAAGAAAAACTGGATCACGCACACTGCTGATGGGAATGTGCTACAGTACAGTCACTCTGGAATGAATGTCAGTGGTTTCTTTAAGAGCTGAGCATGCAACTCTCAAGTGACTCACTTCGTTCCTGGGCAGAAATGAAAACCTATGTTCCCATTGAAACCTGTACATAGACGTCCAAGGTATCTTTACTTGTAATATCCTCAACCTGGAAACTATTCAGATGTCCCTCAATGGGTAAATAATTAAAGAAACTATGGTACATCATGGCATGGCATAGTACTCAGCAATGAAAGGGAATAGGATATTGACACACACAACAACTTGAATGAATCTCTAGAGAACTGTGCTGAGTAAAAAAAAAAGCCAGCCCAACAATTGTACACACTGTACGACTTCATTTATATAATATTCTTGAAACAGCAGTAAATTATCAAAATGGAGAACAAATCTGTGGATTCCAGGAGCTAACAAGGGGTTGAGGTGAGAGGGAAGTAGAAAAAGGCCACACGACGGATCCTTACTTTGGATCCTGAGTCTTGACCTTGTCAGTGTCAGTGTCAATGTCAATGTCAATGTCCTGGTTGAAATACTGTACTACAGTTTTGCAGGATGTTCCCATTGAAGAGAAACAGGACCACATGAGCTCTCTCTGTGTTACTTCTTACAACTCCATGTGCAGCTGCAGCGATCCCCAAGTAAGTTCAACTTAATTTCAAAAAAAGGAACCCAAGAACCATGAAATGCTTTCCTTTTGGTTCCAGCCACCCTTCCAAAGGGCTGGTGATCTCAGGCGTTTAAGGATTTTCAGGTTGCGGGAGCTGGGGAGAAGGTGGATGGATGGTTGGAGGGGCAGGAGATACAGCAGAGCGCTTCCCAGCTGCCTTGCACCCAGAATACTACTGTGCTGCACCCAAACTGGGAGATGAGGGCCAGAGTGGGTGAGCAGGGAGAAAGTGCAGAACACAGGTGTCTGGGGGACGCACATATAGGGCACGCAGGATGCGGCGAGCAGGTGAAGAAAACCGCAGCCCAGAGCTCATGAGGTTAGGAAGGAAACCAAGGTCATCATCGGCCACAGGCCCTCACACGGGCCACCACCTCCGGCCAGTTGGGCCATGCCCATCCAGCATATGCCAATTTTCAAGTTCACCAGATTTTTCCAGGAAGGGTGTGTGCCTTGGGCCAAGTGTCCCTGGAGAATTTGCCCAGATCTAATAAGAGCTACCATTAGTGAACACCCCGGGTGCACCAGGCCTTGAGCCATCTGCTTAGCGGCCATGCCCTCATCCTACCCACGGGGTGTGTTGCTATCCCTGAGCCGAGCCGCAGACCAGGAAGCCAAGATGCAGGGGACACAGAGAGGCAGGACACAGGAGGCCTCTCCCTGTCGGGATGCCCTGGTCCATAAGGCACCCCATGCTCTTCCTGGGGAAGGAGGCGTGGCCCCAGGCCCTCCCCAGAGAAAGGAAATCTCCTTCAGCCAGGAGCACAGGAGGTATTTCTGGGCCAATTAAATCAGAGAGGTTGTTACTGCTAATGTGTAATTGGCTTTAAAATCAGCAGACTTGCCTAGCTCTGGATGGCAGTATTTAAACAGCCGAATGCCCCCATCCTGAGTGGTTCCTGTAAGCTGTGACCGAGGCATCTGCAGCTGCTGTCCCTTCCCTCCTCGGAAGCAGCGGCTGAGCTCTAATTGGCTGCTGGGGATAAATATTTACGGGGCCGTGTAAACAGAGAGCATCTGCCCGCGTGGTCTGTTCACAGGGTCTCTTCGCAGCACCCAGGAAAGCCAGCAGGCTTGGGGGCCTCTCCAAGCTGGCCATCCTTTTCCTACAAATTGACAAGTGCTGCCGTCTTCCAGACTCAGGGCCAAATGTCTAATTAAATTTCCAGACCAGGATAACGGTGTTAGTTTCTCCTGGGTTCAGGAAGGCCACGGATTCATGGGTAATGAGATGGGAGGTCCTGAGAGACGCGGGGGGCCCCCAGGTGCTGCAAACCCCAGGCGGGGAGCTGGGTGCTCTTGTTCCTCCACTGATGGCCTCAAAGGTGGGGAACTGCTGGACCCTAGGGACACAGCCACCACCTCTGCTCAAGGGGACAAGATCTCCATCTCATGGGCGTCACGAAGACTGAAGACCCCCACGCATGGGGGGCAGCTGGGTGCCCTAAGCCACGAGTATCTGAGCGAGTTGGTCCCCACCTGGCTGCACAGGAAGCCATCAGGGTGCCTTAAAAATAGATTCCTTGGCCCCTCTCCCAACCCCCAGAAAATCACTGAGGCGCAGCATCTGTCTTGTCCTTAGAGGAAGGCTCTAGATGAGGCTGACGTCATCAGCCAACCCCAGTCTGCAGCCAGGGCTGAGTCACGCTATTCTCCACCACCACCCCCCGCCCCAGCTGTGACCAGCCAGGGACCCCAGGACTGTCTGAAATGCTGCTTGGCTTTGGCATGACAGTGGGTGATGCAGCTGCCAACATCGATGATCTCTGTGTGAGAAGCTGCTGATGGGCTGTGGGGGGTGGGCACAAGGGCACTTGCTCTGCAGCGCCAGCCGGGTCCCTCGAGTAGGCTATGCCATCTCTGTGGTCCCTGGACCTCCGCAGGCTTCACCCCTCAGCATCAGGGCAGAGGATAGGGCGGGCAGCCCGAGAGCTGCGAGGAAGGGGCATCCAGAATGAGGCGAGTGGAGGGCCTGGGACTGTGTCTCTAGGGAAAGTGTGGGTGCATGAAGGGTCAGAGCAGACAGGGCCAGGCCTCCCCAGAGTGAGAGGAGCTCGCCTTGGCCAAGGCCTCCTGCTGGACCGCGCCCACTGGGCTGGTGCCCAGGTCCCAGGACGGGAAGGCAGCGGGGTTCTTGGGGCTGCAGCTGAGACATCTGGGATTCTCGCTGCTCTGAAACAGTGTACCCCATTCCACGGTGTTAATGTGGGTACCGCTGCGGGCCAGAGGGAGCCCAGCCCAGTGACTACTGCCATCCTGGCCTGCAGCAGCTTCCCTAGAGCTAAAGCCTGGAGGGGCATCGCCAACAACGCTCACCTTATACCCTCCCCTCCCCACTCCTCATCACCTCCTCTCCTCCACCTGCCTTGTACCTGCCAGCTCCCTACACAGCCAGCTCCTCTGGGCAAGCTCATCCAAATGTGTGCTCCCCTGGCCCAGTCCCTGCAGCCCTCTTGGGATCCTTTTATCTTTCACACCCCACCCTGCTTTGGACTCTGTGTCTCCAAGACCAGGAGCTGCCTGAGGCCAGGAGCCACCACACAGCCCGGCCATCGTGCCTCAAGTCCAGTTTTCCATTTTCCCCATAGACAATGGTTTCTTGCTCTCTGCTTAGCCATTGCATGCACCCCACCCTTCCATTTGCCCTCCCTCTAGCTGGATCCCTTCCTTGTTCCACCCCTGCACTTGCCTCTCCTACTGGGAACACTTCCTGGACTCTCACCTCTTCCGGAAGCCCCACATTTTCCTGTTCCATTAATACCCAAAGGTCTCAACGGCTGCCCACTCTTGCTGGCTGTCCTCATGGAACATCTCATGGGCAGTTTCTTTCTGCTGCTGGGCCAGCCAGTCCACATGCCGCCACGCCTCCTTCCTGCTGCTCTCACCTGTCCCATTTTCCCATCGACCCTGGGTAGCAGCCCGCACGCCCAGTTATCTTCGCCGTCCCTCTGGACTGTGGCTCCTCGTTTTCCTTTGTCCCACAAGCTGCTGTTTCTCAACCCCCTTTGCGTCGTTCTTTCCCTGACCCCAGGACCCTGCTCTCCTATTTCTAGATGATCTCACTCGAGCCGACTTGAAATGTCATTTAGGTGCTGATGGCTCTCAAATTTATCTCTGTACTGGCCTCTCCCTGCACCCAGACACATAGATCTAACCTGACATCTCCACTGGGTCACTCCAGGCACCGCACATCAGACAAGCTGCACCCACTCCCCACCTGTCACCCCACCTCCACTTTCCCACCTCACTCCCCACCCTGCCAGCGCTGCCTCTTTCACTCCGAAGAGCAAGTATTCAGCAAGGGTCGCCTTTTGTTCCCTTCCCTCCTGCCCTGGGCTTGGGTGAGACTCTCCAGGGAGGAATGAATCGGTCACGCATGCTAATTGGATCAGTCCTCCTGCCCACGGGGCTGAACGTGTTCTCTCCTTCCCCTCAGAAACTGCTCTTCACTCAGAGGCCGGCTCAAGAGCCATTAACAAATTAATTCCGATGAGCGCAGCCCAAGCACTCAGGCCTCCAGGCAACCCCTCCAGGCCTGGCCTGCTAATAAAGTGGAAAGCAGGCTGGAAGCAGCGGTGATTATTTTGATGCCTGCCTTGTCCCTGGAGGGGCAAGACTTGGGATGTGATTTCACTGTGGTCCCCTGCAGGAATTAACTCACTCTCACATGGTAAGCGATTAATCCCAGACACAGCAGTCAGGTCCAGTCACACTGCTTGGTGGCCCAAGCAGCTTGCTGTTTAAAAAAGCATTCAGCAGGTGCCTAATAATTGGATGAAAGACTAGTTCATTGGTAAGGAGGAAGCACGTTTGGGGCCAGCACCGGATTCACCCTTCGTTCTTCTATTTAATGAATGCAACCGGACTGCTGCTGTGGTCGTACAGTGGACCCAGAAGTAGACCAGGCTTGGCCTACAGCTCAGTGTTGAGCGCTCGCCCAGCATGGTGAGGCCCTGGGTTCCATCCCCAGCACCAGAAAACTCCGATCACACAGACAGGGCCCTGAACTTCAGATTTGCATTCATGAAACAAACGCAAAGCTGCCAAGGACACAAGGCCAAGGTGACAGTGGCCAATGTAAGGGACGGTGCCAGGAGACAGAGGCCTTGAGCTCTCCAGTATGGTAGGGAGGAGCCTTCTAGAGAGAGGGACCCCAAAGGGCATCAGAAGGCCAGGTGCCAGGATGTCCCTCTGGGCTGTCTTTGCCAGCCCCCTCTCTCCTTGTGGTCCCCAGGCAGTGACAAAAGAGTCCCTGTCAGGTAGTGGCTTTGCCTACATTTGTTCTCCTGCCTGGATGCCATCCTCCACCTCCTCCGGCTCCTCTCACTCCTGGCACAGGTCTCCCTCCGCTCCCTGAAGTCAGTCTCTCCTGCCTTTTACAGTACACATGGCATTGCCAGGCACGTGGGTCCCTTCCCACGTCCTCTAGTCCGACCCTACACTGGGATGCTCGGGGCAGGACCTGTCCCCGCTGTCCCTCACCCTCGTGTCCACCGAAGGCTTCAGCATAGACACACAGGGTGGCTACGTGACTGCCTAGCCTGGGGCCTTCCGTAGGGTAGATGAGGCCTCCTAGAACCCTGCTTCTCACCCCGCAGGAAAGGAAGGCGCTCCATCCCCCTCCAATTTAGTCCGGCTTTGGGCTGAAAATATTTCCAGTGGATAATGGAAACATTTTAAGGCTGTTACCAGGTTTCTTATGGGAGTGTCTGGAAGCTTTCATGGGAAGAGTGGGCAGCCGGAGGGATGAGGGCTGACTTGATGAGAAAAGGTCCTAGGACAATAAATCAGGTGAAGGAGGCCAGAGACCCTCCCAGAGCTGGCCTCACCCCAAAGACCTATCCAACTGCACCCCTAGTCACTCCGATCTCTAAAGGAGCACAGGCAGCCCAATAGTAAGTCACAGCCACTGCATGTGACCAGCCTTCCTCCTGCTCAAAACCTCTTTCCAGCACTCTGACCTCCACACAATCCCAGGGCTCCTATAAGCCTCACCAGACAGCTAGTATGACCCCCAACACCATGAACGTATAACAGGGCTTCTGGCTCAGGCCGCCTTGCTGGCCTTCCTGAGCTAGGCCGATGGGGGGAATCAATGGGCACTGACCTTTCACGAGGGCCATCCTCGCCTCTGCCCACTCACTCCTCCCGTCTGATGTCAGCAGGCCAATGGGAGGTAAGCGTTCGTCCTCATTGGAAGCCATCTTGACGATCTTTCTCAACTGGGTGAACAGATCCCCCTCGCTGAGACGGCGGAAGTTAATGACTACGTCCAAGACAAAGAACTGTGGGGACATAGGTCAGCAGTCATAAGGTGGGAAAGCGCCAGGGCCCAAGACTCTAGATTCTGACAAGGAGTCATAAAATCCTTCCCTGGCTCTCTGGAAATGGTAGTGAGGAAGGTAATGGCTGACTCAACCTGTCCCTAGTCATGCGCCTTGGTAATCAAACCCCCTCCCCTCACATCCTGTACCCAAAATGTGGCAGGGTACCTGTGTGAGCTTTCAAATCTTTTCCTTATAAGCGGAACAAGGGGACTAGCAAAATGGGATGTTGTAAAATCCTATAAAAACCCTGAAATTGCTTTGTTCGGGGCTCAGGGTCTTAGAATGTGAACTCTCCTGGGTCCGTCGATGTAAATAAACCCGAGTTCTCCAACTCTCTGAGTGGCGCTTGGTTTCGTGACAGTCAGTTTCTGCATCAGTCACTGGGGGCAGCCAGCTGGGGCCATAGGCCTCCCCTGAGCCTTCTGAGATAGCAGGGGACAGGGGAATTGGGCCAGAGCCTCCCAGGGTGTTTGGGGCTCTAAGTTACCCCGATTTGGGGAACAGCCAAATGCTGTTGACTGTGCTGGACTCTACACTGCCCCCTCGAAGGAAGCCAGATTAAACTTAGCCCCCCAAACAGGCTGTGTGGCTCTGAGTCCATGTGAATCCACTGTGTTCAGGGCACTGAGGTGTACACTGGCACAAGCGCTGTTGGAGGGGGGTGCCAAACAGAAAATGTGCATACCTGTGGCTCAGCCGTTGCACTTATTCAAGCAGAGTTGAGCCTTAGGTGTTGAGGAAGACCCCATGCCCTGGAGTGCTGGTGCAGGAATGCGTGCCTGTCTGCCTGCTTGCCTCAACACAGCAGTAGCACAGCCTCCCTCCAAGCGGGGAAAGGCCACGTGGAGTGTGTGTGCTCACGCAAAGTCCAGTCCTCACCCAGCACAGCAGGGACTAGGATGACAGCTCCTCATGGAGCCACAGGGATGGGCCTCCCAGGATGGGGTGAGAGGAGAGAAAAGCAAGCCAGCAGACAAGGTGCAGGGCAAGATTAAAAACCAGCAGGAGAAACACTCTGTGCATCCATGTGCACACACGTGTGCCTGCACATGCTCTGCGTAAGCCTCGTGGTGCTGACATTCTGCAGCTCTGAAAGCCAGAGCCTGGGCAGTGTGAAGGGCCTGTTCTTCCACGGTTAGTGGACAGGAGTCCCTGCCCCACCCCACGCAGAATCCCCAGGCTGGGTCGGACCAGGAGCCCCGAGGCAGCTGCTAGAATCGGAGGTTGGGACTCTGCAGTGTGGGGCATGGAGGTGCTGGGTTTGACACACTGGTGAGGAGGAGAAAATTTTCTTTCTGTGGCTGCTACCAGGTATGTGTGTGGGACTGACTGGGGACAGGGGTCACAGCCACCCTCAGAGGGCAGACTTCCACTGAGTCCCAATTTATTAGACATGTAAGGCATGAGCCCAAGGAGAAAACACTGGAGCAGCGTGGGGCAGGGATGAGGGCGCCCTGAAATGGTCATCAAACTTGGGTTTAGGGAAAAGCACCCAAACCACGAAAACACCCCAAAAATTAAGCAAAAAAAAAAAAGGCTTTTGTCAGATGCTCTATGTTGTGATGCCTCAACAGACAGAACACAGAGTGGCGGGCACTGAGAAGGGCCAGGAAACCGCATGGGGCTCTCCCTGGCTCCATGGAACCCATCTAAAGACTGGCAGTGCACAAGACCGTGGAGTCCTGGCCATGCCTGGGCCCCCACTTCCTGCCAGAAAGAGACTCCGCGGCTCCTCTGGATGTCACTGTGAGGGTTTAATGGTATGGATGGGGGTGAACGCTGGCCCAGGGCCAGCACGCGGAGGGTCTCCTCCACCAGCCCTTAGCGCTGTCTATCGGTCTGTCCATCTGTGTGTCTGTGTGTGGTCTCCAGGAAGGCCTGGGTCTTGGGACTATGCAGCAATGGTTCAATGAGCAATGGTTCAATGAGCAGAGGCTGAGGCCTTACTGAACTCACTGGCCACCCTGACCTGGCTCTGGGGGCTGAAGGAAGGTGGGATGGGGAAGGACTCTCTAATAGTGACCACCTCCTTTCTGACTGAGAGAACAGGCAGCGATGGGGCCTCTGTGTCCCGGTTCACCATGTGACTCAAGGAAGTGGCTGGGTACCTTTGGAAAAAGGGCACACGGGCCCCATGCCCTCCCCACGTCTTAGGGAGCAGTGGCCACACAGGGCCTCTCACCTGGTTGCAGCAGGCCACGATGATGTGCTCAGGCTCTGGCATGACGCTGCTCTTCTGGGCCACCAGTGTGTCCTGGGTATGGCCGGGGAGCCGGTAGGAGGAGAAGAGCCCATAGTACTGCTTCATACAGAGGGGCTGCCCCGACAGCTGACCAGTGGCACAGTCCGTGGGGATGGAGTGGCTGGAGGCAGGCAGGAGAGGCACGCAGCCGTGAGAGGTGGAGTGGGAGACGGGACATTGGAATTGGTTCTACCACACCTTTGAGGGGTGTTGAGGATAAAACCCAGCAGCTGTGCATGTCAGGGAAATGCTCTACCATGGACCACATGCTCAGCCATGTTGTCACTTGGTTAAGAAAAGCAGGGCATCGACCCCAGCCCTGCTTTATAACACCAGCTGCCACACTCGATCCTCCATGCTTGGAAGTAGCAGAGCACCCTACTTCTGTGGCTCACAGAGACCTTCAGGGTTCTCCCAAACCTCTGCTACTCTACCCTCACCCACCGCATGCACTGTGTGGGAAAAGGCACCTGCCGTTTCGCCCTTGGTGTCTTTGCCTCGTACGCTTTCGCCTCTACTCTGACCTCTACTGTTTGGCTTCCTCTCCCTCAAACGTTTACCTCTTCTCATCTCTTCCAGAAGCCTCCCCTGAGTTCAAGGCAGAACATTCTCTTTCTCCTGTGGTCTCTACGTGACTGTGTCTGTCACTTTCCCCTCCCTTCCAACCATCAGTCCACCCATCCATCCACCTATCCGTCCAGTCAGTCAGACACCCTGCATCTGTCTATTCAGCATCTATCCATCCATCCACCATCATGCATGTACCTATGCATATGTCCATCCATCCACCATTCATCCACCCATGTACTATCCATTCATCCGCCGTCCAACCCTCTACTATACATCCATCCATTCACCCACCAACACACCACACATCTATCAACTCACCATCCATCCATTTAGCCATCATGCATCCATCCATCTCCTATACATCCGGCTACCTTCCATTGTCCACCCATCCATCCATCCACCTACCCACTATGTTCAGTTATCACCCACTCATTCATCTATTCATCCATCCATCTACCCATCCACCACTCCTCATTCACCCATCTGCCGCTCCCCATCCACCCATCCATCCTTTCACCCTTTCAGAAGCCAATACATATTTGCTGGGCACCTTTTGTGTGGCGGGCACCTTTTGTGTGGCATGCACCATGCTGGGGCCCGAAGATACAGTGGCAGACAAGATATGATTTTCCTGCTCTGATGGGTATGAGTCTTGGAGTCATGGGTGGGGAGTAGACCACAAGCAGGAGACTGGTTAAGAGAAGAATTTCAGCCAGTGGTACCAGGCGAATGGCAGGAGTGGGAGGAGGTGGCCCTGGGCGGCCATGATGAGTTCCTTTGGCTGAGCTGAGTCTGCAGGGTAAGAGGCTGCATAGGGGTGAGCGGGATGGAGTGTGGCATGCATTTCCTCTCAAACCCACCCATCATGGCTGACCTATGACAGGGCGAATGGCAGAAACATGTGTGGTAATATGGTGGGAATGTGACATCTATCGAATCCCATAATAAAAATGTGTCCTTGTACCTGGTGCTTTTGTAACATTTTTCTAGTAATCCTTTAAAAAGTGGTCCTCCCTCCAGGTAGTTTGAGAAGTACAGCTGAAGGCAGAAAGGAGATGGGTGTGGTGGAAGCTGAGTGGAGGGCAGGCAGGAGAGGCGGGCATGGCCAGGTTAGGCCCCAGGGGCAGGGGAGAGTTGGGATCACCCTGGTGCAGTGAAAGCCCTTGGAAGCTTTAGCAGTGCCCCCAAGGGCCACATTCCCACTCCTGCGGAGCCTGAGTTCAGATCCAGGTCTTCTGACCCAGGGCCTTTCTGCCTTTGATCCGAGGCCCTGCGTGCCTCTCACAGCCTCCAGCTGAGGTGGATAAAGACAGAGTTGGATCCACTTGAACAACCCAGCATTGCTTTGCCCTGCCCACCTGGGCAGATCCACTCTCCTGTGGGCACAGAGGCAAGGAGGAGGGCGAGTTTTCCAGGAAGAGGAGCCCTTCTGAGCCAGGCCGGGGAGCTACTGAGCACCCTGAAGCTGAGCAGGGGCAGGGGACATCAGCTTTGTGACTCCAGCCAGGAACCAAGGTGGGGTCCCTGGCCTCCCGAGCTCCCTGGCTGTGCCACACAGGGCACCGCCCTTCCAGCCTGGCCTACTTACCTATCCAGCAGGGCCTTGTAGCTAAGCACGCCCGAGATGAGTCTAGCTGCAAACCTGCAGAGAGAGACAGGCCTGAGCCGGCTTCCTCCCCAGCCTCCCTCCTTCCCTCCTCCTTTCCTTCTTCCTTCCTCCTCCCTACCTTTCTCCTTCTCTGCTCTCTCCACACTTCTCTTTCAAACGCAGCCATCACCCACCATATGCCCCTCCCCCAGCTAATGGGTGGTGGCTCCTGCTGCCCCACCCCCAGTCTGTCTTGCACTAAATAGGGTCCTTTGGTGGGAACCAGGGTGGAGGAGCTCTTGGGGAGGAAGGGAAGTCGGAATCACCTTAAGGAGGAAGAAGAAGAGGTGGAGGAGGAGGAGGAGGAGGAGGGAGAGGACCCGGGAGATAGTGAGGGCTGGAGCTCTCCCTGGGACAGGCCAGCACAGGTTTCTGGATGGGGCAGCACCCCTGGAATGCTGGGAAACTCAGTCTTTTGGCACTTCAGTGACTAATGAAATGGAAAGCGCATGTGAGGGGAAGAGGCCCAGGGAGCTGTGCCGGGACTGTGTCTCCCACTGCCTGCCTTCACAGGGCGGATGGGCGGCCCCCAGGCACCAGCCAGAGAGCCTTCTCAGTCTACCCATCCACAGCTGGGAGCAGATGTGGGGACTCCCGGCTGATGAGCCTGCTGCTTCCCTTGGGCCACTGCACTGTGCCATCCTCCTGATGTCCCCTCCGCCTGCCCCACCCAGGTCTGAGAGAGGAGCCCAGCCAATTCTGCCTGCCCAGCCACCCGCCATCACCATCGGTGGCTCAGCCAGCCCTGACATTGCGGCAGATGGCACTGGGGACGCCTCCCCCACGGAGCCGCGGCGCCTGGCTCTGGAGGGCAGCAGCACATCCCAGCTACCCACAGGGCTCACCTGAGCTGGTCACTGGTGTCCTGGAAGGGCTGCCGTGCAAAGATCACGGCGGGGCTGGAGTTGACCGGCAGGGCCAGGCGGTTGTTGAGATACATGTCATTCAGCCAGTACTCGGACACCTGCCAGGAGCAGGGAAGGGACCCTGTAACCTGACAGCCACAGCCCCAAAATGGGAGGTGGAGACCACCAGTCCTGTCCTGGACCCTGAGGGGGACTGGGTTCATTCATTCATTCCACAAACTTCACAGAGCTGTAGCTGTGTCCAGCATGCTGCCTGTCATTTCTGACCCACATGACCTCCTCCCCCATTATTGTCCTGTCTCTCCCAATGCCCTCCTCTACCCCATCTCCCTCTTCCTCCTGTCCCCCATCTGTCCCCTGCCTCTGTCCCCTCCTCTTTCCCAGCCCTGTCTCTCACCCTGCTGCCTCTCAATCTCACCTTGGCTGCCCAGCCCACGCTACCCATCTGTCCACCACCCCAAGCTCCCCCTCTGCCCTCTCTGTCACTACCTGTTCCCACCCGAGCCCCTCTGCCTGTCCCCTGCCGCTGGGGGCCCTCGTCAGTGCTCACCCAGTTGTCTGTATTCTCCTGCCGCTCCAAGAGTTTCTGCTGCAGGGTCTCACCAAGGCCACCAGGGGCCCCAAACTGCCGCACGATGACCTGGCTCCTCCGGAACTGTTCCTCAGGCACCAGGTGCCGCATGCACCGAAGGTAGGTGGCCAGCGTCTGCTGCAGGGGAGGCACCGGCAGTTTGGGCAGCTCCTGGTCAGGTGGGCACAGGCATTCAGGGCTTCTGTGCTTACACAGGACTGGCGCCTGTCCCTGGTGTGATCTCACTCCGTCCTGCCCCTGCTCCCTAGCCTGGGGTCTGTTTCTAGGGCTCAGCTCAGTAGAACTATGAAGTAAGGATGCTCCTGTTTGCTGTTGCTGCCCCACTATTCTTAGGGCCCAAGAGGGCACAATGTCCAGAGGAAAACCTGGCTGTTGGCATCAGACACTCCCGGTTCCTCCCTGACCCTGGCGCTGACCTTGGGCAAGTCCTTGCTCTTGCCAGAGTTTCGGCCTGTCAGAGGCCAGTACCCCTTAGGTCCCTCCCATAGGACCCCAGGGACACCTGATGGGAAAGTGCTCCCACCCTGATGGATTGGTGAACGAGAGTCCTGTTACTGACATTGTTGGTGACAGTCACTGCTCATTCAGGAGAGGTCTGGGCAGTCGAGGGCAGCTGTGGTGGAGGTACAGGTCAGCACTGCACTGGCGGCTGACCAGAGCTCTGCCAGGTGCCTCCTGGGGAGACAGCCGGCACCCCACCTCCCCCTCGTGAGGCCCAGGCAGGGGTTTGTACCCCATGGACAGGGAGGGTGGGGTGTGGGGGAGTACGTCCTCTGCAAAGCCCTCCAAGCCCCTCACCACAGCACGTAGCTATACCCACCAGAGAGGACACGGAGGGAACATGATGTGGGAAACGACTAGCCCAAGTAGGCAGGTAAAGTGTTGTGACGCTCCAGCCTCATCCTCCAGAAGAAATCCTAAGAGGAAGCTGGCGGTCTTTGCGCGCCCAGAGTATGGCTGGGGTTGGGAGAGGCCCACAGCTTCCTCCTGGTGAGCACTGCGCTCCTGACTGGAAGGGCTGTTCACCGACAGGTCAGAGAGCCAGGGCAGGGACCTCCCCCATGCACAGGTGAGGAAACACAGGCACAGAGTGGAGGAAGTAGTTCCACCAGAGGACAATCTGGTGGCCAAGCCAAGAGCTGAGATCAGTGTGCATCCAACTTCTGTTTGCTTCCCTCTCTTGGGTCTTTCTGTACCTTTCCCCCTTGCTCCCTCCCCCCTCCTTTCCTTCTCCCTCACTTGGCGCCTGACAATTGGACTTTTCACATTGCTGCTTAAATTGTAGAATGTTGGCCAGGTGTGTTGGTGGACAATTGCAATCCCAGCACTCAGGAGGCTGAGGCAAGAGGTTCACTGTGAGTTTGAGGCCAGCCTGGGCCACATAATGAGTTCAAGATCAACCTGGACTACATAGCCAGACCCATCTCAAAACAAAACAAAATGAAAACAAAATTATACAATATTGGCAAATGGTCGGCTGCCTGCAGGGCCTCACTTCTGTGGGTGGCAGAGGCCCCCAGAGGCAGCACTGGCTTCCCAACCCTGGTGGAGTGAAGGGCCCTTGTGTCTTGTGCAGAGATGAGCAAGCATGTGAGTGCGTGCTGATGGTGGGTGACAGTCCCCGCCTGTTGGATCCTGTCTCCACAGTTCTGGCAGGTGGGGGTGTCAGACCAGGAAAGGACAGGTCTGGGCAGCACACAGCCTGCTCAGTGCCACCAGTGAGCCAGGGCTGCCCCCCACTCTCACGCTGCCTCCTCTTGGGTTTGTGGGGGTCTGTGAGGTAAGAAGGTGGGCAGGTTTCAGAGGGGCAGGGCAGGAGGAGCCAGTGTGTGCATCAAGCTCTATTACTCTGGGGCTGGGCAGAGTGGGCTGGGGGATGCCCGTCCGAGGCGGGGCATTGCCTGTGACCAGTGGAGAAGATAGTGCCTGGTGCCCCAGAGCTAAGCGTGACCACAGTTGTGTGGGGGGTGGACAGGCTAGGGCTCGGCACAAGGAATCAGCCTCACCTTGAGCCACTACACCAAGCTCAAGGCCATTGGAAGTAGAACCTGGGGTGGGACAGTGGTACCCAGCTGAGGTCAGGCTCCTCCCCAGCCTCAGGATTAGGAACCCCCCGCCCTCCTGAGGTGACCCACAGTGTCCCCAGCACCCCTGACCACCCCAGCACCTGAGGGCTCAACCCACGCGCAGAGGAAAACCTGGCTATTGGCCAGGCCCACTTGCCATCGAGCAAGGGAAGAGAGGGCCCCAAAAGTCACTCACAGGCTCCTCACTGCTGGGAGTTTTAGTGGCCACTTCATGGGGGACTTTTTCCAAAATGGGCATTTTAGCGACTCTTGGTCCTGGGTAGCAGAGGTGCTGACCTGGGGACAGAGAAGGTGAAGGATCAGCACAAGAGTCACTTGGCCTGCCATGACCTTCATCTCCCATAGGCTGGCCCTGTGCAGAGGAGGCCAGAGGCCGACCAGAGTTTTCAGGATTCTCGATGCAGGCCTGGCTCCAATCTCAAATCCAGACCTGCCGTGGACCATAGTGGGAAAGTGTGGGTTCTGGAGGGAACCTGCAGCTGGGACCTGTCATCACAAAGCTGCAGCCCCCAAGGCTGCTGATGGCTCCAACGCAGCCCTATAGGGAACCAGGCTGGTTCACTCCCTATGCACCAGGGGCCACCTGCAGAGCACTAGCTTCATTCATCCTGGGTCTGGCTGATGCGTGTTTAGTGGATTAAAGTCACCCCCTTCCCAAGACTGTGAGCTTCTCGAGGGCAGGAAGAAATCTATCATGCTGAACATTCCATCTCTGGGCCTGGCCTGGGGCCTGGTGTGACAGAAGGGGGACCTTGCTTCAAGAGGGAAAGAAAGGCTCATGGGCTCATGTAGATGAATATAAGGATGACTGCAGGCCCTCAAGGCCCTAAGCTCCAGGAAGTGTCTGGGCTGGTGGGGAAGACCCGGGGGCCTGCTGGACAGTTGTGATTTGGGCAGAGTCTGGTGAGCAGGCTGCAAGTGTAGGTACCACAGGAATATGGAGGGAGGGTGGTCAGGACCCCTCAGAGCCACCTGACAGCCTATGGCTGGGAAGATCAGTTTGGAAGGTGTAGGAAGAGTGAGCCAGGCCAAGATGGGCAGAGGCTGGTTCTTAGGGTATTGGGTACCACTGCCTCCATTAAGGTCCTCCTATACCTCGATTCCACAGAGACTCATACCCAGGGTTTCCACCCACACAGCCTCTACTTTCTCCCAAGGCCCCAAAGCCGATGTTTAGCCCATTCTTCCAACCCCACTGGTACCCAGAGGCAAGTACAACCTGAGTGCTGGCATTCGGCTTAGCTGGCCCTGGGAACAGAGCACCCAAGCAAATGGCTGAACCAGGCCCAAGCATGGAGGATCCTGGCACTGCCTGGCCCCACCAGGGAGGAAATGCGATGCCCTGGTAGGCAGGCACGGGGTGCCGACTGGGTGATCGTAGGTCCAGCTAAGCCTAGAGAAAGATGGAGGGGGCTGCCTCTGACTGCCAAGGGAAAGTGGCCAAGTTCGGTGAGGGTCCACAGGAGAAAGTTAAGCTGGCAAAGGCCCTACGGACGGTGCAGCCTGCGCTTCCTCTGGCTCTGGCTGGCTGTGGGTCTGCAGGAAAACGCAAGGCAGGCGTAAGGGACTCCAGCAGGATGGCTTCCTGGATGGCTTCCTGCGCCAGCCCCTCTTCTTTCTTGGCTCTTAGGCCCACATCTCAGGGTGGTATCTGTCTTTTTGTCTGTCTGTCTGATGCTTTCCACCGTGCTCCCTCTGGCCCAATTTAGGAAGGCCACCTGGAGGGGTCTCCACTCTATCCTGGAGGTCCAGCTCCAATCTGGTCCTGCATCACCACTGACTCCAGCTGCACCGACCCCCAAGTTTCCCAGTCTGGAGAGAGCTGGGCATGCGTGGCTGCTTTGGGGCTCAGGAGGAGACCCATGGATCCTCCACCCGGCACAAGAAGCGCAGACCCTGGTGCTCCTAGGCGATGGAGAACCGCGCACGAATCCTACAGTCCTGACAGCCAAGCCTCCCCCAGCTCAGACACCCGAGCTGCGAGTCCAGACGTCCCCGACGGCCGTGACTGGCAGGGACTTGGGGGACTCTGAGGGTCCCCGGCCTCTTGGCCCGGGCGCTAACCTCTCCTACACCCCAGAAGGTCGGAGTCTGGCCGTGGCCCCGCTCCCTGCGCGCCCAGCCCTCTCACCTGCTCTCCTGCGCTCCGCTGTCAGGGCCGCCGCTGCCCAGCACCGAGCAGAATGGGGCGGGGGTGTGAGCCGGGAATCAGGGGGCGGTGCGTCAGCCGGGCGGAGTGGGGACGCCGCGTGGGTCCGTGGTGCAGCCTCCGACGTCGCTGGGTCCCCGTGGCTGCAAGACTGGCTGCCGGGGAGCGGCCGCGCCTCTCCTCTCCTTCCTCCTCCTTCCCCTTACCCCTCCCTCGCCTCTCTCCTCCGCGGTCCTCCGCCCCCCCGCACCCCACCTGCGATCCCGCCCCCAGCCCCAGAATCTGCCCTGACGGTTTCCCAGAGCTCTTGGGCATCCACTCCGGGACCGGCGCGCAGAGCACTGTCCTGCCCACGCCTGTTGCCCCCAGCCCGGCCTCCCCAGTCCCCGGGATCCCCGACTCCATGATCTCCAGACAACTGCCTAACAGAACCCTGCTGAGTGTTGGAGTCCGAGGAAACCACTGCCCCCACTCCGGGCCTGGCTCAAACCCTCCTTTCAAAATGACTACTATAAGGAACTGGCTTGCTGGCCACCATAGGACCTCCTCCCTCCCTTCATTCTTCCTTCTATCCTCTGGAGCTTGGGTGGGAGTGGGGAGCAGGGATCACAGGTTGAGGACACCATGATGGCAGACAGGGTGCTGCTCTGGGACATGGGCAGGAGGTAGACACTCTGAGAGAAGGATATCCCCCACAGACATCCCCAGACGTGCACACACACGAGCCACAGACAGACCCCGCTCACACACACAGCCAGGCCGGCAGACCAGACAGACACACACACCAGTCGTGCAGACCTCAGAGGTGATCCTAACCCGGGACTCTCAATGCTGTATCGGAAGGCTCGGGTGGAGGGTGTCCCTGACCCTGGGGCTCCCAGCACGGGGACCTAAGATGGAAAACCTTCCTGCCAGCTAGGTGGCTGCTTCCACTGAGGACGGGGTGGGGCTGGGGGTTGGCACCAGGCTCCTCCGGTCACCTCTCCATCCCTCCTGGCTCCTAGGATGGAGCCTGGCGCTGGAACAAACACATGCCTTCCCGAGGTCGCACCCTGAAAAATGGGGCCTGTTTTTCTTCCATGGCGCACAGCTCCGCTCATGCTCCTTTCTTGAAGCCTGGATGCCTGGACGGGCGCGACGCTGGAGGGAAGGGAAGCGCAGCCGGGGCTCCCCAGTGCTAAGGCAGGTTCAGGGCGTGTCCTCAAGGCAGCCGACGCGCAAGGCCGCAGGCTCCCCCAGGCGGCACCCCGGGGCGCTGCGCTGGGTTTGGGGGGCGGGGCAGTCTCTGGGAGGAGGGCAACGTGTGAGGTAAGGGTATCTGCGCTGAGAGCCCCCGTGGGGTTTGATTCCTTTGTACCCCTTTCCGGGCAGCAAAGGGACACCGCCTCTCCACTGTCTGCTGGACAAGCCTGGCCTGGGGGGCGGAGACCACTCACCCTCTCCTCTGCCCAGCTCTGTTTGAGCAGGCTTCCCACCCCTCCGCAGTAAAGAGACTCGGCCTCCTCCGACAGACACAGTTTATTAATTCAGGCCTGAGGCACCGTGGTGCGACACGACGAGTTTGGCACTGGGAGGAACGCAGGGGAGAACAGACAGATGCTCGGCGCTACCCTGGGCAGCTTTTTGGTTGGCCCGCACACCACTTCCCCTCTGCCCAAGGCTCAATGGCTTCAGGATCTCCAAGGCTCTACCTAGCCCACCGGACGAGAGGGAGAGAGAAATAGGGAGTGGGTCCCGGAGAGGGGCTTTGGGCTAAGGAAGATGGGACTGGGGAGGGGCTGGGGTGCTCGCGGAAGGGGCCCTGAGCCTGAGTTGGCGCTAGCAGTGAAGTCACCTGGACCCAAGGGGGGAGGGCAGGTGGCTTGGAGGAGGAGCGGGTCTGCTAGCTGCGGGTATAGTAGTAGTTGTAGTCGTCCTCACACCCGTCAAAGGGGCCAGGCTGGCTGCTGGGCTCGCCGTCCTCACCCGGTGCGGTGCGCTCACGGAGGCGCACGGCATCGTACAGGCCCTGCGGCGGCTCGTCCAGCAGCACATCGCGCTCAGAGCGGGAGCGCGTCAGGAGGCCCACGTTGCGCAGGAGCAGCAGGACCGGTGCGTAGAGCAGGTTGGCCAGGCCCATCCCCAGGCTGAGCTGTTCGAAGCCGAGCGAGTGCACAATGTGGCCGGCCACTATGGGCCCGAGAGCGTAGGCCACCGAGTAGGAGATGTCAGCGATGGCGTAGACGCTGCCGTAGACTGAGACGTGGCGCACGTCCACCAGGAAGGCGAGCGTGGGCAGCAGGGCCGTGTCCACCAGCGCGATGCCAAAGGAGAGGCCGCAGAGAGAGACCACCAGCGGCGCGAAGGAGCGGCAGGCGGGCACGAGGCAGGAGCTGGCCCCGATCACCGCCAGCCCCAGCGCTCCATACAGCCACTGCAGGTGCGGGTAGCGCGCTGCAAGGCGCACGATGAGGTAGACGCCGAGCACGTGCGGCACAAACGCCGGCAGCCAGACCATGCCCATCTCCCACTCGGACGCCGCCAGCGTGTGTTTCATCCACGTGGCGATGGTGGGCTCTAGGAAGGCGAGGGGGATGTTGCAGGTGGTGAGCGCGCCCGCCACCACGGCGATGTAGGGGTCCAGCATGAGGCGGTGGATGGGCGTGCCCACCGGCAGGTTGGCCCTCGCTCGAGCAGCGGCGGAGAAGGGCTTGGCCACCACCAGCAAGAGGAGTGCGTCGAGGAGCGACACGGCAGCGAGCACCAAGAAGGGCACTTGCTTGCCGGCGAACTCGTAGAGAATGCCCCCGAAGGGCGGCGCCACTAGGCTTCCGAAGCTGATGAAGGCCAGGGCCAGGCCCAGCGCTCGGCTGCGCTCGGGCTCTTCGGGGTACTTGTCTGCAATCATGGCGATGCCAGACGTGTCGGCGAAGGCCGAGCCCAGTCCCTGCAGGCCCCGCGCGGCGAAGAGCGTGGCGTAGTCTTCCGCGAAGGCGAAGAGGACGGTGGAGGCGAACATGACGCCCAGCCCGATGAGCAGCGGCACGTCGTAGCTCATGCGGTCGATGAAGGGCCCGCTCAGGGGGTTCACCAGCAGCTGCAGGATGGCCTTGGAGGCGAACAGCACCCCGATCTTCACGTCCTCGCTCTCCGTGGGGTAGCGGGGCCGCAGGGCCGACCAGGCCGGGCCCGCAGCTGTCGGGGCTGCCGAGGCGTTGGCCACAGAGGCGTTGGCCACGGTGGGCGGCGGCGGTGTGGGCGTCCAGCTCTCGGTGGCCGGGGTGGCACTGTCGCTGCTCCCGCTCATGTGGGCGATGTAGTCGGGCACGATGGGCACGATGACCATGTACAGCATGTTGTCCAGCAGCAGCGCCACGCACACGATAACCAGCACCAGGCGCCGCTGCCGGCGGGGCTCCTGCAGCGCCGCGCCCACCGCTTCCGACAGTTTGGCTGCGGCGGCCCGGGCCTGGCCCGCTGGCACCTCGGGCTCCATGCCCCCGGCGCGCTGCCCGTCCGCAGACGCCTCCGCCAGGGTCTGTGCGGGCGCCCCGCAGTGCAGAGACGGGGATCCCGGGGGCGCGGTCCTCGCCGCGCAGCGCCCCCTGCGCCTCAGGTGGCGGCGGGGCTCATGTCCGGCGCCCGGGCAAAGGCAAGGACTGGTCCGGCGAGACCCCGCTGCTGCTCTGGACCGATCGCGGGCCCGCGGCGCCGCACTCAGGTGCTGCCGGGGAGGTGGGAGCGCGGAGGGGCGGGCGCCGGGGACGGGGCGCGCGGGACACCTCGCCACCGCCCGCACTCGCTCGCCCTGCCGCCGCACTCCCCTCCCTCGCGCCGGCTCTTGCCTCCGCCACCGCCGCCTCCTCCTCTTTTTTTCCCTTCCACTCGGGGCTGTGACGCTGCGAGTCCCGGCCCCCGAGTGGTGCCCCGGCCACTCGCGTCGCTCATGCTAATACGACGTCGGCGGGGCGGGGGCCGGGGGCGGGGCGCGGCCGGGCGGGGGTCCGCGCCCCAGAGGCTCCGGGGCTTGGAGCCCCAAGAAGGGTCTCAGTGCGGGGGAGTCCTGTGCCAGCAGCCGTGAATGGGCGCGGCGTGGGCGGAGCCGGCGCTCAGTTCTCCCGCTGACCGCGGGGTCAGCGCCCACTCTTCCACTGGGAAGAGGAGCGCGGCAGCCGGGTCCCCGAGACCCCACCGGGAGGGCGCAGCCTGTCTCGAGATCTCCGCCTCAGCCTGGATCTCGGCGCAGAGCGGGCAGGGCGCCCCCGAGGTGAGCCGCGCCGTGTCCATCTAGGCTCAGAGCAGGCATGCGGATCCGTGAACCGAGGGGCGCTGGACACGGAACCCCCAACCTCCCCTTAGCCCCGCCCCTGGCCCTGTCCACCCCCCGGGAAGGGAGGGGGAGGCTCAGAGACTGCTCAGCCAGACTCCGACCGGCCAGCCCCTGAGCAGAAGGTCGCCGCAGCGAATTCCGACTGTCGACCCGGAGGGACCGAGGGAGAGGTCACCTCGCCCCCGCCCAGGGTCCGGAACATCAGCCCAGCCGCGCTCAGTCTCTCGCGCCGCCTGGCCGCCCCCATCCCCGTCTGCTTCGCCCCGGGGGGCCCCCAGCTCGGCCTCCTCTCCCCCTCCCCACGCTAACTCCTCCCAAGCGCTTTGCGCCCCAGCCCCGCGCGCCTTCTGCTCTGGGAGCCTCCGCCCACTTTCTACCCTCCCCATCCCCCACCTCCAGAGCCGCTTGGCTGCCGGGCTGCTAGGAGCGGTGCGGCCAGGGTCTCTCCCCAGCCCTAGGAAGCCCCGCCCCGGCGCCGCGCAGCCGGCCAGCCAGGGGCCCTCTGCCTGCGGCCATCAGAGGCTCAGGGGAGGAGGCCCACCTTCCCAGAGCTCTGCGCCCCCAGCCCTCTTCTCAGCGCCGGGCTGAGCTGCCCAGGCCGTGTGCTGGGCCTACCGCGTCTCCAGAAGAACTTCGGTCCCAATGGCACCCGAGCCAGTGAGGGGGTTCCAGGCCCGGGGCTGGCAGGAGGGCGGCCGGGAGCCAGCCGAGGTTGGGGGCTGGTGGTGTTGAGATTACAAGTTGTCGCCCTTCCTAGCCTGGCCTCAACGCCGAGCTAGCATCAGTTGCAGTTACTTCTTCCAACCGTGTCCTGCCCTGTAGGCTTCTGAGACCAGCAAGGAAGGTGGGCTGTAGAGCCGACTGCAGGGCTGCTCCCTGCTCTGCCGCTCACTAGACAAGGGCAGCTAGCGGGGTGGCTTCTCCTCTCTGTCCCTCCCTCTATTACTTCACCTGCAAAATGGGGTAATAACAGCACCTGCGTCTTTGCGTGCGGGGTGCACAGTAAAAACAATGTAAGCACTTGCTAGTGGTGTTGTCGATGTAAAATGTGCTGTGTTATCCTCTTGTCCCAGCCGAGGATCTTGTGTAGCACAGATGATAGAAAGACGTGGAGGTCCCCTGGCTGCCTGGCTGGTTTCTCTGGCTAGGTGGGCACTGTGATTCCAGGCTGCCCCTCGGCTGCTGGAGGGTGCAGAGGGCACTGGGGAGTTGGCTTAGGTGCTGTGGGAGGAGGTGATGGAGGCCAGGGCATCAGGGTGAGAAGCATCAGCCTGGCCCTCTGTTGCTTGGTCTCTTTATCCTCCAGGTACCCCAGAAAGGCACTACCACCTATATTCTGCAGTGGCCGAGCTACTCTGTCCAAGAGAGGGACAGAAGCCCGACTGGGGGACAGGCCTGGCTCTGGATGACCTTGGTCGCTGCCCACTTGGGGCTCCAGCCCCAGCCTCTAACAGGTGGTTAGGAGAGGGCCCCCACTGCAGCTTTCAGACAGAAATGGCCCCCGCAGAGGGCTCCTTTGGATAGGAGAGTTACATTAACTTATTTGATGACCTTTATTGTGTGTGCACAAACCCTCCAGCTCATCCTACAGCACCTTCCAGCTGCCCCCACACGTTTATGTCACCTGCTGGCTCTCCAATCATTTGACTTTGAGACTTCTTATCGTGAAGCTTTCCAAGGGGCAGCCTCCCAAAGCATACTGTATTTGTGTGCATTGTTTGATGAAAAGCAGGAAGCAGGGAAAGAGTTGAGGGAGAAATTTTCTGTCTAGTGGCTGGAGAACAGTGGGCGTTTCAAGAAGAGAACCATTCCCAGTGTTGTCCAGGTGCAGACCCCTTCTACAGCTCTCTGGCCCACGTAATGCAGGGTCATTTCTGAGCACGGAGCCGAGCTCTCTGGGGTCTGGGCTCACACCTAACTCTTGCTGTAAGGCAGGAAGCAGTCTCATTTATTAAGTTGTTTCTCTGTGCCAGAGGCACCGCTAGGGCAGCTTTTCTCCACCCTCCCAGGTCCTGGTATACCTCCGGCTCACTGGAGGAGGAAGCTTGGTCTGAGATCCCTACAAGAGAGTCTGGAGGTAAGCCCAGGCTGTGGGACCCACCTCCCTGTTCCCTGCACCTCATTATGCCCCCTCTGCTCCTTCAGCAAAGTGACATGCTGGGGCAGAGTAGGGGAGAGGTGCAGATGAGGACCCATAGGAGAAGGAAGGTTCTGGGCTGGGTCCCTTGGGAGGCTGGGGGCACTAAGCTTCATTCCTCAAGTTCCAGATCACAAGGCAACCCCCTGCCATCTTTAGCTCCCAGAGCTAAACACCGTATCCCAAGGACTGGGGTGCAGAAGTCCCAGGTAGGCAAGTGCCTCCTTCTGCAAAGGGCTCAGCAAAATGACCCTCTGATCCTGGGCAGGACGCGGAACAGCTTTGCCTCCAGGGTGGACTGGAGCTGTCCATGGTTCTGGTCAGGCTCACGGCTTGCCAAGATGCCTCCAAGGGTCCACTCTATCTTCTTGTGTCTGTGGCGTCCTCTTCCCTTGAATTCTGTGGATTCTGAGCCTGAGCCTTTTCTTTCTGAGCATAGCTTGCAGGCGAAAGGGAGCTTCGTAGGACAAAATGGAAACTTCTGTCTTTTTTTTTTTTTGTCAACTTGGCACCCCAACTGTTTTTACCGGGTATATATCTGGTGCCCAACATGAGTTGAATAAGCAAAGGAAAGAATTTAGTTATTGGACATGTAGATGTGCCAAATACTGTTCTAAGCATTTTGCAAATATTAACTCATTTAATCCTCTCACCAGCCTTCATATCACCTATTTGTAGTTAGGGACAGTGAGGGAAGGTAGTTTGGCCTCAGTGACAGAACTGGTGAGTGTCAGAGACTTATTCCAGTGCAGGCGGCCTAGCTGCAGCTCCAGCTGTCAGTCACCATGCCATCCTGCTGCAGGAAGCCTGCGATAATGAGAAGACTTGTGTGACAATATCTATAGTGCTCGGTGCTTAGTAGGAACTTCATATTTTGTGTGCTTAGAGAACCTGGGAGATTTGGGGGGATGAATTTGCTCCTCGTTTTACCCAGGGGGCACGGCAGAGGTCTGAGTCTGGTAAAGCAAAGTGTGTTCCACGCTGCGGGAGAGTGGGGTGGGTACTGGGGAGTCCTGGTGGGTGGGATTTGTGGGAGAGGGCAGGAGGACTGCCGTCATGCACTAGTGTCTGGGCGAGGTCTGGTGCAGAGTGCAAGGGGCTCTGGGATGGGTGGTGGGGTGGGGGGTGCTGCTGTGGAGAGGTCACCAACCTGACCTGGGCTCATTTCTGAGGAGGTCACAGGGGCACGTCAATTCCAGGGCTTCGACACCGGTTGCCTCCCGTCCGCGTCAGTCCCAGAGACCGTGTGTCTGAGGAGAAGCTGGGTGGTGTGGTGGTGGCAGCGTGCGGGCTGGGCGCCTGCTCCTGACTGATTATTTCTTTGTCTCTCGGGAAGCACTTAAGCGCAGGCTTGGTTCCAAGGAAGCTCATGAGTCTATTTGGATTCCAGCACTTCAGGTGGGGGTGCAGTGTGCCTGGGCCTCGCTGTCTGTCCCCGTGCGCTGCCCTGGGAGGGCCTTGGGGCCTCAGCATCACTTAATTAACTTAGGCTTCCCCAGCCACATATTTTCAGATCCAAAGAACAGAGTGGCCCGTGTCAGCCTTTCCCGGAAACCTGTGAGCCTGGTGGCCGGGAGCCAGAGGACTACGTGTCTGCCCTTGGCCAGCATGTCCTTGTGCACACATAGCTGTGCTGGAGTGGGGATAGAGAAGGGTCTGGCTCCTGTAATCCAGCAGGCCTGGATCTCCCTTTTAGCTTCTGGCGAAGGGCCATGGCCCCTGCCTCCCTTCTGGCTCCAGACGCTTCTCCCCGATCACTGATTGGAAGCAGTCCCTCAGGATCCCTTTGGTCTCCACTCTGTACTTACTCTCCACCCAGTCCAATGAGGGTCCCTCTCCTTCCTCCACCGAAACTACCACAGTCTTCCCAGGAAAGGTTGTACATGTCCCCACAGTACTGGGGCCACAGCACCTCCCAGCTCGGCTCCTGCCTTGCCACCCGGCCGACTGACCCTGTATGGATGCCACATTTCTACTCTCTGTGAAGTTCTGGGAGAACTCCCAGCTCAGGCCCCCCAAGCCCCTTGTTGCCTGGGACCAGAGCCCAGTCTCTTCCCCCAGCCTGGTAGCCTTCTTATCCTCCTCTTCCTTGACAGGAGCATGCACCTGTGCACCTGGGCACCGATGCTCTTTGGGCCTCATGAGCCTCGATTCCTGATACGTTGTGAACAGCACCCCCAAACCGGGAGCCCTATCATTTTCCACTCATCTAGAAGTTATTCCACGCATGTTGGAGTGATTCTGTTCCCCCACTCCAGCTTGAGGGCTGTTTTTTTCAGGGAAGCAGAGCACTGAGGACTGAACTCAGACTTGTACATGCTAAGAAAGTGCTCTACCACTGAGCTACTTCCCCAGCCCTTCCTTATTTGTTTCTTCCAAGACGGAGTCGCTCTGATTTGCCTTAGCTGGCCTCAAACTTGTGATCCTCCTGCTTCAGCCTCTCGAGTAGCTGGGATTACAGGGGTGCACCTCTGAGCCTGCCACCGGAGAGCCCCCTAAAATAGTGTCTGTGATTTTCTTGACATGCAATCTGTGCAGCATTGGCTGTAGGACCCCATGTGTCAATGGTTTTTAAACTTGTTATGGGACCCCATGTGTCAATGGTTTTTAAATCCATCACTATGTTTATTAAAACAAAAATTAATCACATAAGTATCACAGAAACACGTTCTTCCCATAGAAATTGGAGCATTATGGATGGT
Organism: Hystrix cristata; assembly: GCA_004026905.1. Taxonomy (NCBI): domain Eukaryota; kingdom Metazoa; phylum Chordata; class Mammalia; order Rodentia; family Hystricidae; genus Hystrix; species Hystrix cristata. Next base: position 108,739 of record PVJO010001388.1, on the reverse strand, counting down.
TGGTTCCCTCTGCCACTGTTACTGCTTTTATGTGTGTTTTCCAAGCCATGCTAAGCTCTTTTCCATACATGTATGTGAGGTCATATAAAATTTAACAAACAAAGCTGGATGAGATGCTGTACACCTGTAATCCCAGCAACTTTGGGAGGCTGAGGCAGGAGGATCACAAGTTTGAGGCCAGCCTGGGCAACTTAGAAGGACCCTGACTCAGAAATAAAAATTAAAATCGAAGGGCTGTGGATGTAGCACTTGCCTAGCATATGCAAAGCCCTCAGTTCGATCCCTAGCATCACAAATAAAACAAAAAACCTTTAACCAAGAACACTTGCAGAAGTAATTTTCTTTTTTTTTCTTTTTTCTTTTTTTGGTGCTGGGGATCGAACTCAGGGCCTTGTACTTGCGAGGCAGACACTCTGACTACTGAGCTAAATCCCCAGCCCAGAAGTAATCTTCTTTTACTTAAATATTGTCGCTTGTGTATCATCCTGCAGTTCTCACCTTTTCTACTCAGAATTCCATCCATGGTAGTCAATATCACAACAGCATGGTCTCCAGCACTGCTGTGAGCTGGGGTTTTTATGAACATACCAGTATTTTGGTCCTCGTGGCTGCTTTGACTTGTGGGTGATGGATGCATCATCCTGGGGCTTCTGGGTGAATCTGAGCTCTGCACACATTTCACATTTATATAGGAGTTTCCAGGTTGCCTTCTGAAGGGGCTGCATGAATAGCCAGCCCACAAGCAGCTTGTGGGAGTGCGCAGTGCCTGCCCAGGCCAGCGCAAGCTCTATGAGTCTTTTTTTCCTTGTGTTGGGTGGGAGAAAAAAGTATCTGCCATCGTTTCAATGATTGGATTAATCGGCTGAGAACATTTTCATGTGCTCATGGCATCTGTATTTTCTTTTCTTTTTTTGTTGTAAAGTGCCCGTTCCTTTCCTCATTTTCCTATTAAGTTGTTTGTCTTTTTATTCCTGGGTTATAAGCATTCTCAGTGCTTTCAATTGGAATACCTCTGCCCTGGACACGCCCACTGTAGATGAAGGTTACTGTCTGATGGTTCCCGCCTATTGGCCAGGATGAGCTGCCTCAAGTGAAACCCCTCAGAGCCTCCTCATCGGCGATGGGATGGGCTCCACTCAACAGGAAAGGTCCTTACAAGTCACCTTCCTTTGTGTCTAGTGGGCTACCCAGATCTGTGCTCGATCCCGTCAACTCCCATCTCTCTAACCTGAGCAAATTTACTCAAATGCTGTGTTTCCTGGGTCTGGCTTTTCTGCAGTGTGACAAGTTGTCCCTCCTTTGCAAGTTTCTATGCTCTGGCCTCGTGCAAATGATGTAGTCTCTCCAAACCTTACTTACTCTCCTGTAGAACAGGCACACTGGCGGTACCTCTTATGGTTTGGTAAAGATGGAATGTGCTGATTTGTAAAGCCCTTGGATGCTCTTGCTCATGACACCTCCTCCTGGATGATCAAATCAAACCCCCTCAAATAAATCTGATCTCTCCCCAGCTTGGTGTCATGACTGTGCATTTGGTACTGTTCATATCGCCCTTTCTGATGAGGTACTCTGTCCCTTGGGGTCAGGCCCGAGGTGGCTGGTCTGACTCCCTGGCTGGTGCAGAATGCCCTGGACACATGGAATGGAAGAACACGCCTGCTCGTCAGTTCTACAAAGAAGTAGGGCTTCTGCCAAAGTTCTGTTGAGCTTGGAAGGGACTGGGGGACACTTAGTGGGAAGCTGATGCATTCCTGAAAAACACCCTGAAACAAACACCCTGGGAGAAGAGGGAACAACTCCCTGGTTTACTGACTGGGTAGGCAGAGAGATACTGCAGGGAAGATCAAGAGGAGAGAAGCTGGCTGCAGCCTTCCTGCTGCATCCCAAGGCTGTGTCGATTGTGAAAGTCAGGTCTGCCCAGTCAGAGTCGCTTCCATTTTCAGACATGAAAAGTGAGTTTGGGGTCAGGATGCTGAGGAGATCAGTGCAGAGGGAGGGCAGGGGACTGCCTTGGAAGGAGGCATCTGTTGTGTCCCTGGCTCTCAGTGACAGTTGGAGCCGCTGTGGCGCTGGGGAACAGGCAGCATCCTGGGCCCTGGCATACTGCTCCTGAAAAGCATGATTTGTGTTTTCTTCTGGGACAGCCATGGACTCAGAAGCCACTTTTGCTGGGAACCCTGACTCCTCACTTGGCCTCCAGGTGCCCAGTAGGTAAGCAAAGCAGAGCAAAGCTTGACCTTCATTTTGGATCCTTCTTACTGTGAATCTTGGGTCAGATGTCAGCTCTGCATCGGGCATGTGGATCATTAGGGAGCGTCGGTCTAGGAGCTGCCGGATGGGGATCATCAGGCCTGAATTCACATGATCTCATCCCCCTTCAAGACCGAGGACACCAGGATAAGAGGTTTACAGGGACATTCAGTGACCCAGAAGTCTCCAGCCATTGTCCCAGACCCGTGTGATCACCTGGGCTCTGGGAAAGGCAGAGCCTGTGTGATCGAGACCTCCACAGACAGAGAGAGTCCCTTCCTGGGAAGGAGACCATCCCTGAGCCAGAAAGATTCCAGAGCCACAACACCAGGACAGAGATGGTGACCAACCCAGTCCCATCCCACCAGCTAATGCTTGAGGGCCGGCCTCCTGCCTTTGTGGGTGGGCCGGTCTGAGCCCCTGTTTCTGCGTGCCCCTCTCCAGCTCCCTGCCCTGGAATCCTTTCCCACCTTTCATCTTTGCAATCAAAGCTTTTGTCCTGTGACCTTGTGCTTTGGTTTCAGTTTCCATTTCTACTAAAGCAAGGGCCCACATTGGCTGGTGCCACCAGCACCGGGGCACAAGTGTGGCTTTGTTAACACCTGAGGGTGTGGCTGCGACCCCATGAGCCTGGTTAGTGAGGCCGCAGGTCCGGGACCAGCTGTCTGAGCGCCGCAGAAGACAGACGACAGACGGGGAGGGAGGTGGGCACAGCGGGTGGTGGGCACAGCGGGTGGAGTCTCACTGTAGGCTCAGCTGTGAACAGAGCCCAGAGGGGTGGTGGCCAAAGGCAGCCCAGTTCTGAGGACTCGTGTCTGTCTGAGCAGCTGGAGGTCGGGCCTTTCCCGCTGCCAGCGGTGCCCTGTGTGGGGGACTCTGTGCCGTGACAGTAGGGAGCAGGGGCGGTACCAGCCCCGGCAGGGCAGAAGTGCTTTCTGTTCTCAGACTTCAGATTCGTGACCCCATGGGCAGCTGGTCCTCTTCTGGACCTGTTTAATCAGCTGCAGACGAGCACAAATGTCTGGGTCACCTCACCTGCTTGGCCATGTGGCTTTGGCGCTTTGGTGCTTTGGGGTCTGTGGGACCCTCCCCTGGACTCTGAAGTCCCCCCCCCACCCCGCTGAGGTGCAGGATCAGGCCTGCACCCTCCCCCAGGTGTGGGGCAGCCCTGCCCCAGGCTCAAAGGTGCAGGCTCCCTTTGCTTCCTCCTTCCTCGGACACTCTGAACTCTGCTCCCATTAGCTCCTGCTGGGATGGTTGCAGTATCCTGTTGGCAGGTCCCCTGACACCAGGTGACAGTAGCTCTGATCTCCCAAACTGCTCCAACAGTCAATGTTTTTTCTTTTTTCTTTCAAAGTACCTGCTTGTGGTCCATAATAATTACATTCCTGGTGGGGAGTTGGCAAACGTACATAACACATCTTAATTCTTCTTACTTCTCCTTCTCCTCCCCACCTCCATCACTTGGTCCACTTTCCATTTGCACCTATCTATTGTCCTGGTTCCTGTCACAGTAACACCTGGGCTCACGAATGCTTCTGTTTGTAAACAATTTGGCTTGCAAACAAAAGCATTTGGCAAAATTTTGCTAACTCTGCACTGGGTGACACACATGACCACAGCCATCGTCCCCGCACAGACACCAACACAGCCATTTCCCCCCAAATTTAGTTCATAAACCAAGGCACCACCATATCTATCTTTTATTTGATCTTTATTTATACTTTGGATTTCTCATACAAGAGAAACCAAGCTTTGGTGTCTGATTTATTTCACTTAACATTATGGATTCAAGTTTTGAAAGCAAATCTTCCCCACAGTGGCACATGGTTAAACCAGTCAGGGTCTTGCTTTAAATTCCCATTGCCTGGGCTGAAAGTCACCGCTCAGTGATGCTTTGCAGGTCCCCACGTGTGGCGCCACATGCCGTCCAGGACTCTGGGGTCCTGCTATCCTGGCCCACCGTGACTGTGTTCTCTCTCCTTGTACCAGAGTCATGGGTGACCCCCTGGCAGGGCGCATGCAGCATCACAGGACCTCCACGCTAGCACCCACAGGAGGGGCCTGGGCTGGGTTTAACCTGTCTCTCCCAAGCTCACCGCGAAGCCCACACATGCACACAGAGCTTCTGTGGCCCTCTGATGCGGTACACGCTCTTCTCTACCATGTTTGTTAAATGCTACCACGAAACCACTGATCTCACCAGCTAAGGCTGCTGGCCGCACTGCCCACTACCACCTTGTGCCCATACCGCTGTTCCCTCCCATCTGCTCTGAGATGAAGGGATACAGGACAGGAAGGGACCTGCTCCAGGCCACACCCGCAGACGGAGCCCATGCAGGGGCTCCCACCCTCACAAAACGTGGCTCTGATGGCGGATCGGGACCCTTTGGTGACTTGTAGGACAGGAGGCCATGGTGCACCTGCAGGGGATGGCTAGAGTTGCCACCGTGCCTTCCCTGCCAGGTCTGGTGTCAGCTGGAGGTGCCAGAATGCTGCTTCCGTTTCGGGGTGTGCCAGGATGTGAGGACTGACACTTTGCTGAAGCCACAGGTGTCCGACCTGCTCCTCCTCTCAGCTCGAGGCAGGGCGGGGACCAGCCTTGGGTGGGTGGGGGACAGCACGGGCCGTTCCGGTCAGGTTCTGCAGCGGGGCGACCCAGCCCTGTCCTGGATGGTCCTGAGCTCTCAGCGGGACATGGGAGACCTGCAGGGACTTTGTCCTTCCTTAGGCGGGGTCCAGGCAGCAGGACCAAGCAGCAGCAGGTCCTTCCTTAGGTGGGGTCCAGGTGGCAGGAGCGGTGGCCATGGCGAAGGTTACTCTGATTCAGCTGGGTGTCAGGAGTAACCAGAGCTGTTTCCTGGTGATTGATATGCAGGGAATTAAACTGCATTTAAGACTGGTGCCGGACTAATTCCTGATGACACCTTCGTGTCCCCTGTCTCACAGGAGTGTGGCAGTGTGCCTGCCATGCGGTCGCACTGCATGTCTGCTGGTCTGCAAGCTCCGAGCTGCCCACTGCCTCCAGTGGCCACCTGTGGATGTGTCGATGACAGTGCCGTTTCCTGGCTTCACTCCACTTGTGCCATCTGGTAGCAGACTGTGTGACCTGGACCCTGATACTGAGCCTCCAGACTCCCCTGTGGCGCGTTCTGCCTGTGCTGTGGTAGATCGGCTCAGAAAGCCTCTGTCCCGCTCCTGGGTGGCCGATGGGGACAGCAGCAGGGCCAGGTCTCGACCGGAGCCACCTTCTCAACATCCCCAGTGAGTGGCAGGACCGTGGTGTGTGCCCAGGCTCAGGAGGGGCCCAGGCTGTGCCCTCAAGGGGAACATCCAGAAAAGACCCCGTACAGATGGCAGGAGCGAGGAGTTAGCCTTGTGGGAAGATGCAGAGAGGCCCCCAGGACGGAGGGTGTCTGCGGAAGGAAAGGGGAGACAGCAGGGCTGTGGCAAGCCAGGGCAGGGGAGAGCTGCCCCTTACTCTCAACCTCACCCCAGCTGGCACTTTCTGTCCGTCTCGGCTGCACTTTTTTCCCCACCTGACAGTCTGTGGACTAGGTCCACTGTCTGTCTCCCTCCCTGGGATGCAGGGAGCAAGGTGGGGTGCAAAGTTGAATGTCAGCTGCAAATGGGGTAGAATCTGGCCACCTGGTGCCCAAGGAGGCCTGGGAAGTGTGGGAGGCTCCCGGAGTTGGGTGTGGGGGCAGCAGAACTGTCGCAGCACGGAGCCAAGCTGAGCACGAGGTCTCTTTCGCCTGGCACAGAAAGTACTGGCTCTCAGAGACCCTGGAGAGGGAGGGTGGGAAGGAGATGGTGTCCCCAAGAAAGCCAGGACCCAGAAAAGCCAGAGGTGGGGTAGAACGGAAGAATAGCACCGGGTCAGGTAGGAAAGGGAGGCCGAGCTCAGTCCTTAAGAAAAGACACAGGGCGGACACTGCTGGGTTGTGACTGTGCCAGAACACCACCTGAGTGACCCCAGCAGCGCCCTCAGCCCAGGGAGACTGACCTCTGACCCCACAGTCACTGGCCATCCAGATCTGGCTTTAGCTGGTTCGTGGTCTCCAGGCAGCTGTCTTTGTTGGTTATCTCCAGGCCTTTGCGCCTCCTCTGCTGGGCCACGTCAGCCCCTTTGGAAGGGGCTGTCCAGGGAGGCAAAAGCCGCCAATCGTGAGCCCCTGTGAGGGTTAGCCCTGTGTGAGCCCCTGCAGGGCTGTGTCCTTGACCCTTGTGCAGGGAAGGGAAGGAGACAGAGACTCCAAGACCCTAGGGTTGGAGGTGGCCAGGGGCTCCCCAAACTCCCTCTCCCTCTTCTGAGGAAGAACCGAGGGAGCAGGTCTGTCCCAGCAGGTGGCGACTGGGGACCTCAAGCGGCCGCAGGAGTGAGGTGTGCAGAGCAGGACTGAGGAGACAGTAATACTCACCTCGCACAGCCACAGTCCTGTGTGACTGGGCACTTGCCCTGCCTGTCACAGGGTGGGGTGTGCCCCACACCTTCTGATCTTGCCACCAAAGAACCTCAGATCTCTGAGACCTGTGGAACCAGAATCTTAACTGTTCTAGGGACGTAAAATGTGCACGTGCTATCTGTGCAGAAGCTTTTGTCACTCCCCGTGGGACCTGGGCCGCCCCCATCCTCACATCAGCAAAGATCCTCATACTCTTGTCTCATTTTAGGTCCGGGTTTGCCACCACATGACTTGGGTCCAGACAGGTTTTGGAGCCACAGGACTCACAAGAAATCTTTCGGCTGTCAGGGCTCTGTAGAATTTGAAATGGCAGCTAAAGCACGTGGGTCTGTCCTTTCCCCCTAAATTGAGGCACAGAGGATTTAAGCGAAGAGCCAAGGTGGCTGAGCCAGTACGGGAGATCAGGGCTCGGGGTGGGCTCTGCAGTCTGGGCCGTGTTCTCTAAAGCCTTAGATGGCAGAGACATGGCTGTGAGTGAAAAGGGGACATCTCCAGTTGTCTCTGGAAGATACAAGCCACAATATCCCTGAGGGTCTGAGAAATGGCCCTCATCCCAACCCAGGCTGGACTTACCTGGAATTGTACCTCAAGCCATCTGCGGCGGTCAGATCGCTATTGGGATGAGTCCAACGCTGTTCTCTGCTGCCACCGTCTGGTCATGATAGAGAATTACATGCATTTCCTCCGGCCTCGGTCAATTTCGCGTTCGTCTATTCGCTGTGCTTTTTAGTTTTGAGTTCACCAAAAGTAGCTTCATTACGATAAACTATTTTCTTTGTAAAATCCTCAGAGAACATTTAATTTATCCCTTGGCTTTAAAACTCTATGTTGTTTTACCATTATGGCTTCTAAATTTTCAATATAAGCAATTATTATTATTATCCATTTACCTAATTACACAATTAAAGTCTTACCTGTTGTAGTTTGTGTTGGTTATTTTTAGTACATCTTTTCTTCCCTCCAATTCAATTTGATCAAAATGTTGTTGGAATTTAAATAGCAAAGTCAAAATGTTCTGCTTGGCTTAGGAACTGATCTCTTCCAAAGGAAAATCAAGAAAATCAAAATCATCGGAATTGGAAGACTTGGATTTGAATTCAGGACATGCTGCTTGCTGGCAGCATTTTGGGCAAGCTTCTGATGCTATTTCCTGAAGATTAAGTGAGATACTGTCTGCAAAGTCCCTAGCACGCACAGGTGTTTAGGGCCTGCCAGGACCTGGGCTGTGTCCCCTCTGGACCCTGGGCCAGAGTGGACTCTGATGCTCTGTTCCCCCAGGAATGGAAACTGCAGAGACTGAGAGACTGACCCTGCCCCCCTTTTGTGCCAGGTCACGTGCAGCACCCGGTAGCATCTGGGCCCTTCTGCAGAGAGCTGCAACAGGTTAGAGGGGCTGCCTAGTGCTGTCATGGCTGGGTCATGGGTGCGGGGTGGGGCTTTCTCCTGTATCCTGGCTGAGCCCCTCTGAGGACCACTGGGCAGCTGCCACAGCAAAAGGTAAGTAATGTTCAGTCCCCTCTCATTGTCCCTGGGGAAAAATTGTGTGTCCACAGTGACACCCATAAAACATTTCCTTATCTGTATTTGGTACATGAAAATACAGGTTTTTTTTCACTTATTTTACTTATGGAGACAGACATCAAAAGAGTAAGCAAGTAGGATTGAAAATGGATTGTGCCTATCTTTATTTTACGGCTCATTCAAACTGGCCCACGAATAGAGTGAGCAAGATTTTTTTTTTTTTTTTAGAAAGCAACTCTGGGACAGCTAGAGGCAGAAGGTTCACACCTGCTTAACTCGCAAATCAGCAGGTTTGCCGAACACCTTTCAGAAGACACAATGAGGTCTGGGTGTGGCTCAAGGAAGGGCCAGGGCGAGGAGTGCTGGAGATGCAGCCCCACCCACATTCATGGCTGATTCCCAGCTGATGCTGCATGCATGGTGCTGTCACACCTCTTCTCTGTTCTAGGTGATGAGAGTCCTCTTGCCTGGGTGATGTGAGTTGGGGTGCCTTGGTACTGGGGGTATCCCAAAGGAATGAAGTCACCACACCTATTCTGGAGGGGAAAGAAACCACATACCAAAGTGAGAAATCAGCCCCCTAAGAGCCAGCAGCACAAGGAGAGGGAATTCTCACAATAGAGTAGAGATGCCCTTTGGGGCCCTCAAATGGACCTAAGAGCAAATGAGGACGAACTAGATCCAGAGAGGAGGGCAATGACTGTCCAGATGGAGGGACGGCCAGTGTCCCAGGGTGCTGAGCCGACCTGGAGTGCATGGGTGGGAAAGGTGGAAGGAGGCGCTTCTGTCAGCTTCCTGTGACTATAGCACAGTACCTGAGGCAGCTACTCCATGAAGAAGAAAGGTTTACTTAGCTCTCAGCTTTGGAGGCTGAAAGTCCAAACAGCACAGTAGAGGCCTGGCAGCCACCTGTTGGCTATATCAACTCAGGGTGTAGGTGGCAGTAGTAGTTGTACATGCAGAACCAGGCAAGCAATCACACCTCCAGCCAGGAGCTGAGAGAGGGTATGGGGGAAAACTTGAGCTTCATAGCAATCTCATCCTGAGAACTACCAAGGAGTCTCAGGAGCCTGACCCCAGGAGGCCACACAATCAGCATTCACATACCTCCCACAAACCCCACCTTTTTAAGGCCTCACTGGCTCCCAGTAGTGCCACCCTGGGGGCCCAGCCTTTAACCATGAGCCGTTGGAAGGTATTCAAGCTTGACACCATGGCAGGGAGCTCACCACCCTGAGGCCAGGCTGGCCTGGCAGAGGGACCAGCCTGAGATCGGGGTGAGTCGTGCTTTGGGGCACAGTGCTAGAGATGTGAATTTGCTTCTTGTGTTCCTGAACCTCCGTGACCTTGTGTGAAGTAGTTCTACACTTGATCTTAGCCAAAAGGCCAAGAAGCGATGTGAACTAGTTCTGTACATCCATTCATCCATCCAGCGAGGCTCGCTTTCTCAATGGGTGATGGGAACACATAGGAAAAGGGGATGTGTGCGCTACTGTCTGGGTTCCACACCCAGCAGCCTTTGTCTGGAGGAGGAGTCACTCACTCTGTCCTCTTGTGGCCATGAAGTCCTGTTCACTGTCCCAGGACTGTCCTTCAGTGAACCTTCCTCTGTGCAGCCTGTTGCTGGTGGTGGGCAGGGGCCACGGTTCCCTGCACACTGCGTCGGATACTTGACAGTTGGGTGAAGGGATGGATGATCTGGAGGGTCACTTCCTGTTTATCTGCTTCAGTGGACCCCTAGATTTGCTGTTGGGCCAAGGAAATGTGGAGAAAGAAGAAGAATGAAACCTGGGCAGCCCATGTTCTTCTGCATCGTGTGGGTCAGAGTTTGAGAGCAGCTGCCAGCCTGCCCACCACAAACCCATCCCAGGTCCTAAGAAGCTGGAAAAGTGCATGACTCTAAGGAGAGCAGGCCTGGTGTGGACACGCCGCTGGCTGGTCTGCTCCAGCAATGGCCTACCTGGAAATGGTATTTGGAGATGGATCTTGGGAAAGTGATTGGTCGGAGGGCTCTGTCCCCATGAATGGGTTAGTCCATTAACTGATGAATGAGTTGTTGAGGGAGTCGGTTGTCACAAGAATGGCATTGTGAAAGCCAGTTTAGCCATATCTTGTGTGCTCTCTCACCATGTGAGGCCCTGCACTGCCTTAGACTCTGCAGAGAGCCCCCACCAGCAAGAAGGTCCTCTCCTGGTATAGCCCCTCAACCTTCAGAACTGTGGGTAGAATTGTATTAGTCACCTCCCTGTCACTGGGACACAATACCTAACACTCACAACTTAAAGCAGGAGAGGTTTAATTTGGCTTACAGTTTTAATGGATTCCGTCCATGGTCATCTGACTCCAAGGCAGAAACATCATGGCAGAAGCATATGGCAGAGCAAAAATGCATAGTTCATGGCTGCAGAGAAACAGGGGAAGGGAGCAGCACCAGAGAGAAAGGGACAAGGGACCAGATATAGACTCCAAGGTCACGCCTTCATGACTGAATTTGACAAGTATGCTTTGCTAATATCCTGGGCAACGCTAAGCCAATCAAGCTGATACAATCAGAGTTAACCTCCACATTCCACCCTTATCAGTTTGAAACCCAAATACACCTCCTTAAACCACGTATAACCTCCGGATATCACAATAACAAGTTAACATGTTAGAACTAGCTGGGAATGCAATAATCCCTTCCCCAGTGTCTCAAAAGTCCTAGCATTTTTCAAAAGTCCAAGTCAAAGTTTTTTCTGAGACTCAAGGAAGACTCTCAGCAGTGATCTTCTGTACAAATGTGAAACAACTTACATGATCCTAAATTACGGTGGCACGTGGTAAACATTCTTATTCCAAGAGGGACGAAGTGGGAAATAGAAAAGAATTGGACCAAAGCAAGACCAAAACCCAGCAGGGCAAACACCAAGTCCTGCAGCCCCGTGTTGCGCATCTGGGACACATGGTGGTGAGATGTGTGTTTCATGTGGTGTGGGCAGTCCCACCCCTGCGTCATTCCTAGCTGCTGCCCACGTGGCTTCTTTCTTGGGCTGGCTCCACTCACAGCCTGCAGCTTTCCTTGGCATTCTACATTTCCAGCATTTCTGGCTTCTTGGGGTCTCCACTGCACCTTTTGCTTCATTTTTGCAGTTTCATGCTCTTCCCTCTCAGGGGTTCCTTGTCGGGCCTCCAAGACCTTCCATTGAAATCTGAGCGGAAGCCCCCCAGCTCCCACATTCTTGTGGTCTACCTGCTGGTAAAACCAGCATCATATGAATGACACCAAGGTCTACCACCAGCGTATGCAATAGCCAGGCCCACTTGGAACATGGAAATAGCAGCCTCTGAGTGCCTGTATGACTGAGCATGGTGGAATGAATCCTGAGCAGTTCCCTAGGAGGCCCTTCTCAAGCAGGGGCCCAGGGAGTCTTCTTGGGTGAAAACTACACGTTTGCACCTTTCAGTCTCCAGTGGGTGGGACTTTGATCCCTGATGTCTTTTGTCTCTGTGAGTCACAAGAGCAGGAAGGGGACATCCTTCATGCCTGTTACATGGCATCCTAGGCTCTGGCTTTCCAGTCTCCTTCAGGGTTGCCCCATGGGTCTTAAGGTTAGTTCCACTGAGAACTTGCCCAAGATGTTCCCTGTATAGATGTCCAGTGCCACCATTTCCCTGATGACAGCCCCTGACGCTTGGCTTGGGTTAACACAGGAGGCAGGCATAGCTCACAGACTCCACAGACTTATCTGGATTGAATGTATCCTTCCATCTCTGCATAGGGAACTTGCAAGACCTTGTCATTGGGGCCCTCTCAAATCTATACTGTCATTGTCCACTGCTTTCTGATAGCCCAGGGAAGGGTTTTCTAATTGGTGGGAGACTGGTGGTACAATCAGAAGAGGTAGTGGAATCTTTACTTTTATCTATCACATTCTCCTTCCAAATCTATTGACTGTGTCTTGTAAGTGTCTTGCCAATTTCTGAAACTCAAAGCCAGGCAATTTCCCTTTCTAGTATCTGTGTGTGGCCATCTTTCCTTCTATGAGACCATGGGAACCTGTTTAGTCTATTTTCAGTTGCTATAATAAAATACCCAAGACTGAATAATTTATAGAGAAATGAGGCTTCCTTGGCTTGCGATTCTGGAGGCTGGGATGTGCAAGGGCCCTGGCATCTACTTAGCATCTGATGACCCTTCTTTATGCACCATGACACAGTGGGGGGCTTCACAGAGCAGGACAGAACACGTGTGCTAACTTGACTCTGTATTCCTCTTATAAGGCAGATAATGTGTCATGGGGCCACCCTTGTGACTCCATTGGTGTATCATTTTGATCTTGAATGTCCCCTGGAAGTCTGCGTGGTAAAGGTTTCATCTTCAGGGAGAGGTGTTGGGAGGAGGTGGAGCTCTAAGAGGCTGGGCCTAGTGGGAAATCTTTAGGTCATGGAGGGCAAGGGCTTAATGGCCCTGCCCCTCCTTGCCTTCTTTGCTTCCTGGCCAAGAGGAGAATCCTCCTGCTCCACCACATACTCCACCATGCGGTGCTGCCTTGCCACAGGCCCAAAGCAGCACGGTCAACTAACCGTGGACCAGTGCCTCCAAATTGTGAGCTAAAACAAGCCTTCACTCTTCATAAGCTAACTATCTCAGGTATTTCATTACAGTGACAGAAAACTGACTTATACACTCACCTACTCTTAATTACCTCTTGCTATGATTTATATCTAGATGTCCCTCAAGAGCCTTGTGCAGGGTGTTGGGAAGGTGATTGGTGTATGGGGTTTAGAGGCAACTTGCCATTAGGAGGTAGAATCTGGTTGGAAGAAATGGATCCCTGGAAGGGTTTATCTCTCTCTGCAGCTCCTCCCTCCCTCCCTCTGCTTCCCCCCCACCATATCACGAGCAGCTCTCTTCCATCATGCCCCTCTCCCGTGCTGTTTAGCTCAGAGGCAGCCGACTACAGACTGAAACCCGAGTCAAAATAAACCTCTTCTCCTTTAAATTGTGGGTGTCAGGTATTTTCTCCTAATGACAAGAAAGTGACCAAGACTCCACCCAAAGGTCCCTCCTCCAAATATCATTAACATGTGCCTTGAGAGCTAAGTTTCAACACATGGTGTTTTGGGGGACCCTCAGATTCTAACAGTGTCTAGGGAAAAGGGCTAGCGGAACAAGGCAGGAGTCATCAGGGAAGAGTCGTCCTTCTCAGCACAACTCCACTGCTCATTTTCCTGGGCCCCACAGCTCCCACCTACACCATGCAGTGCCTGCTCAGATGCGTGGCCATTGCCGAGAGCTGGTACCATGTCACTTCTGGAACCCAAACCTCTTCTGTCCCTCTGTTGCCAGGGCCTCCAATGTCTTGTATCACCTGCCCCCACCTGCCTTCCAGCTCACTTGGATACAGACTCCTACTTTTCCTCCCAGCGATTCAGTCTCCCCCTGAGTCTGGGGCTCTTCCTATGGTGACTGAGGCAAATCTGCTGGGCCCAGGCTGGGTTTGGGGCCCAGGAGATTAATCTGGGGCAACCTACCTAAGGGGCCTCCTTAGAAACAGCTGGGCAGAGTGAGGGCTTGTGCCTTACACTCTGGCATACATATTACACTTTCTGTTCACCAGCACTACTCCGATAGCTTGTAGCACTTCAAATTTGAATGTCCAAAAACTAGTATTCTCATTTCCTGCAGTTGTACCAAACTTCTTCTATCCTGAATACACAGGAAAAAGTAGACCTTTTAGGAAATATGTAATAAAAATTTAAAAACTTTTTATTGAGTTGCAATTCATGTGACACAAAATTAATCATTTTAAAGTGGCATTTAGTACATTCAGAATGCTGCGTAACCACAACCTCTAAAAATGCCAATATAGTTTCATGCCACACGAGAGAACTTTGTATCATTACTGTCAGTCTGTCTCCTTTCTGTCTGCATGCTCATCCATCCTCCGTTGATGGACCTTTGGGGTCTTTTCACTTTTGCTGTGTCTAGCACTGGTGTGAACATTTGGGTACCAGTACTTGCCTGAGTGCCACTTTTCAATTCTTTGGGCACCCAGCTCGGAGGGAAACTGCCTGGTCACTGGGCCTTCTGTATTTGACATTCTGAGGACACCCTGCTGTTGTCCACGGCAGCTGCAAAACTGCAAATTCCAAACGCAATGTTCGTGTGTCCCACGTTCTCCACACATGCGCCAACATTCACTGTTTTCTACTTGTGAAAACACTGTAGTCATAGTAATGGATAGAAAGTGGTATCTCTTTGGAGTTCTAATTTGTGGTTCCCTATGATTCTTGCCACTGAGCATCTTTTCATGTGCTTATTGGCTATTTGTACATATTCACTCTTTGCCAATTATATAATTGGGTGGTCTTTTTCTTGATGGATTGTAAGCATTCTCTATAAACGGTGAGTGCCTGACTCGTGAACATTCAAACTGCAAGCTTTCACAGATACGAATGGACCTCACATTACCAATGTTATTTAGATGTAAATAAATTGTGGAAGTGGCTTGTGTGTCTGCCACTGTCACGTTGTGCTGCTGTGTGCTTACTGTACAGTGCTACAGTGTACAGTAGTACAGTGCTCAATCAGAGCCCAGGATATCTGGAACCAAGAGGAAAAGCAGTGGTGCTACTTTATATTATATATTTGTGTCAAAGGTGTGTAAGACTTGCTTTGTGGGACTTCTGAACAAATCTACCTTATGAACATTCTCCCAGAACAGAACTCATTCATAAGTTGGGGACTTACTGTATTCTGCATATTAGAGCTTTAGGAGATGTACGATTTGCAAATATATTCACTTTTCTGATGGTGTCCTTTGAAGCACAAAAAATATTCAGTTTTGATAAAGTTTCTAACTTTTCTTTCATTCATTGTGCTTTTGGTATCCTATCTAAGAAATCAGTGCAAATACAAGATGGTGAAGACTTACTCCTGGGATGTCTTTGAAAAGTTTTACAGTGTTAGCTATGACATAGAGGCCTTTCATCTATGCTGAGTTAATTTTTGTACATGGTGTGCAGTGAGCCAAACTCTGTTCTTTTTCATGTGGATATCCATTCAGTAGGGGAATGGATCAAGTGTGTACCTCCAGATGTGGACTATTATTTATCATCAAAAAGAAATAAGCTGTTAAGCCAAGGAAACGTGAATGTGTACTAGTAAGAAAAAGAAGCCAATCTGAAAAGTCTACAAACTCTATGACTCTGGGTATGTGACATTATGGAAAAGGCAAACTGATGGAGACAGGAAGAGGATCAGTGATTTCCAGAGCAGGAGGGAGAAGGGATGAAGAGGCGGAGCACAGAAGGTGTTTATGGCAATGAAAATGCAATACATAATGCTCTACGATGGACACATGTGATTACACACTGAAAAAACATGCCGAAAATTAAACACCCAAAGTAGCCTAATATGAACTGTGGAATTCGGGTAATAAAGAGGCATCAATATGGGTTCAACAATTGCAATGTAAAACCGTAGTGAGGAATGAGGGTCATGAGGAAGGCTAGTGTGTGGGTACAGAAGAAGGATGTGGGACATAGCTCACTTCCATTCATAAGACCGTGAAACTGATACTGTAAGGAAATGACTTCTTTAATAACAAGTATGGTATTTACATGGAATGTCTCATTTCTGATACCACAACATCAGAGAGATAACAAGTACAGAGCAGATAATCAACAAAAGTATGAAAGATGGGCAGGAGAATGGTGAATAGATGGTACATAGGGGAGGGAAGGAGCAGCAGGCAGGTGGGTGGGGTGCATGGTGACAGCTGAGTAAACGAGAGGTGGGCACGTGGGTGGGTGTTATGGTTTATATTTAGATGTCCCCCCAAAGACTTATGCTGTTAGAGATGGGGCTTTGGGAGGTGGCTGGATCATGGGTGTGTGATACTGAATTATGGATGTGTGATAACTGAATTAGTCCACTGATTGGTTTAGAGTAGTTCTGGGTGTGGATGACGGATTTACTGAAGAAGGAAGCCCCAACTTGGGTGTGGGTGGCACCAACCGATGGGTTTATAGCCTGGATGGACCATAAGGGGAAAGAAAAAAGGCAGACTTGCTGCCTCCTGCTTGCCATGCCATGGACTGTTTCTCCTCTGCTGTGCTGTCCTTTACTGAAGCCAGATGATTATGGACTGAATGGAAACCTCTATGAACTGCAAGCTAAAATAAACCTTACTTACTTTAACTTGTGAGTATTGGGTATTTCGTCCCAGCAAGGAGAAAGTAAGCCAGGTTTTGGTGATGCTGCCTGGCCATGTGGCTCAGAAACCTATGGAACTGGCTTGTGGGAAGAGTTTGGAAAGTTTTGGAGATGTGGACTGGAGAAGCAGCCCTAGAATGCTGTGAGCAAATCCTGATGGGCGATTCTGGTCAGAGCTCAGAAGAGCAGAATGTGGATAGAAATATAGCCAGCAAAGACCAGGCTCAGGAGGTTTCAGTTGGGAAGAAGGACCGTACAGTGCTGGCAGTTGGACTCCAGACCATGTGTTAAGTTCTGGCAGAAAATTTGCCTACATTTTGTCAGTGTTGAGAGACTTTGCCGGAGACTGAGATTAAGGGAAGTGGGCTAATTAGTCTGGTGGAAGAAATCTCAAGGCAGTCTAATGTTGAGGCAGTAGTATGGCTACTATTAGGGGCTTCCAGACTAAGAAGCAAACATCCCAGCCGCATGATTTTAAAAGTTTGAGTTCAGCCAGAAAGGAAGCTTTGGTAAAGTTGTGGACTGTAAAGATGGAGCAGAGGAGAACTTGGTTGCTGAAACAACTAGCATTAAAAAGACAACTACAGTAAAACTTTGAATTGTGAATAACTTGTTCTGCAAGTGTCCCACAAGATGAGCGAATATGTCCAATATATTTTAATTTGATAAATAAGCAATGTCTTATAATATGAGTAGTATGTGGTGTCACATGATCACAACTGACCCAAGAGCTCTGGCTCCCTCTCTGCTCTCACTCTCTTGCTGTGGGATTGTGAGCGATCATCTTTCAGCAACCAGAGATTATGAAGGAGATCTCTGGTGGACTTACTATTGTGGTCAATTTGAGTCAGAGCGCCCAGCTGGACTGAACTGGTGTGGTTTTGGGCGTAGAGGATCCACCTGAGGATTGTTGCCACTACAACATAAAGGAGAACAGAGCAGAAGACAGCTGCCGGCTGTTTCCCAGGAGAAGCCGTACAGTGGTTGGTTTCCCTGAACGAACTTGGCTACTCTCATGGAGGAAGGGCTCGGGGCCTTGCTGTCCTTGAGGATGGTTGCTGTGGCTTTGGGGGAGCTCTGGGACATACACAGTGCTGTGGGCTCCCAGCCCTCGATTGGATCTTTTGGGTCTCCAGTGCATAGGTGGACATTTGGCACTCTTCCTGCATTTGGCTTATGGGTGATGTTGTAACTCATAAATGTCCTGTATTATGTCTGCTCTCTTGTAAACCATTGACTCTAGAAAAGTAACTAAGACAAGATCTCATCTACAGAGGAGGAGGAGAAAAAGGCCGAGTGATTCCTTACTTCAGATGAGATCAGGGGATGTGTAAAACGTGGAAAACAGTGCAAAATTTCATAGAAAAGCACTGCCTGAATAAGGCTGCAGCAGTGAATCTGTTTAATGACAATGAAATTTCACCTTCTCAAAAGGAAGCAAATGCAAGTCATTGAATAGGTTCCTTGTTAAAGCTGCATGAAAAGAAAAAGATTCCACTGAGCTAATAGATAGCAGTGACTCCGTTAGTGATAGTGAAAGTCATCCTGCACAATAACTCTCTTGACTCTCATCTCCCTCACACCAGTCACAAAGGTTTTCAAAGATAAGTGCAGGTTAATATGTTTTTCTTTCTATTTTGTATTTTCTTCATTATTCTGTATTACATTGCAGAATTGTAATCATTTTTATATGAATATTTTTGGGTTGTGGAATGAATTATCTGAGTTTCCATTATTTCTTGTGAGGAAATTAGCTTTGGTATACAAGTGCTCTGGATTACAAGTATGTTTCTGGAATGAATTATGCTCACAAACCAAAGTTTTACTGTACTTGGAACTGGACAATAGAAAAGATGGCCTGCAGGCATCACGAGAACCAGCCGGACTCCACCCTTTGCAGCCTCAAAAGTGCAAAGGTAAAAGACTGTTCTTTGAGAAGAGAGCCAGAGCAGAATTCCAGAGAGTTCCAGAATGGCCACGGCCTAGGGAATTTGCTTCTCTGGGTTGGGTTCATAGTACTTAGCAGTCCAGGTACTCAACCCCTACATCCAAGAGAGAAGGAAGCCTGGCTACAGCTCCAGTTGTTGGCAGATATTGGTGTCATCCACATGGTGCTGGTTTTAGTTGCATGAAGAATGCAAGGGTTGTGGGGTCAGGAAGCCTTCCACTCAGATTTCAGAAGGCCTGAGAGGTCAGGCAGTGAACTCCTGAGAGGGCACTGTGTGGAGCTGTAAGCATGAAGCCAAAGGTGCAGTAGAGACCCCAGGAAGTTGGAGAAGCCAGGAATATGGACCATCTGAAGAAAACTGCAAGGAGTCAGCAAAGCCATGAGGGCTATGACTACTGGCAGTGCTGCAGGAGTGAAGCCACCCAAGCTCTTTGGAGTTCACATCTTGCCACAGATTATGCCAGATGCTGGACATAGAGCTATAGGATTTAATGTTTGCCCTGGATTTTGGTCTTGCTTTGGTCTCATTCCTTTCTATCCCTTATTTCTATTCTTTGGAATGAGAATGTTTATCTTGTGCCATTGGATTCTAGAAGTGTTTGACTTTCTTTTCAGCTTTACAGGGGCTCATAGCTGAGAGTTTGCCTTAGATTTGAGAGAATATAGACTTGGATTTTTCAGGAATGCTGAAATTGTTAGGACTTTAGCAACTCTTAGAGATGGACTAAATGCATTTTGCATAAAGAAATGCACATGAGTCTTTTGGGGGGCCAGGGGCAGAATGTTATGATTTACATCTAGATGTCTGCCTAAAGCCCCATGCACTCATAGGTGGGGTTTTGGTGGGTAGCTGGATCATGGGTGTGATACTGGATTGTGGGTGTAACTGGATTAGTCCACTGATTACTTTAGCGTGGTTGTTGGTGATGGGATTAATGAAGAGGAAAGCCCCATCCCTGGGTGTGAGTGGCACCAAACCACACACTTGTAGCCTGGATGGAATAAAAAGGGAAAGAAGGGAGGCAAGTTTGCTGCTTCCTGCCTGCCACACCGTGGACTGTTTCTCCTCTGCCATGCCACCTTGTCTTGGAACCAGCCAACTATGGACTGAAACCTCTACAAACTCTGAGCTGAAATAAACCTTTCCTCCTTTAACTTGGGGGTATAGGTTATTTTGTCCCAGCAGTGAGAAACTAACTAAGACAGTAGGGGATACATGATTTCCAGGGGAATGAACGAGTGGATAGCAGTTGAGTGGATGCATGGTGTGTGCATGTGGGAATGATGGCAGCCAGGTTTTTGGTGATACATTGTGTGAATTGGAGTGAACCTCTATCAGCTGTGGTCTGATCCTGCTTCACTTAATATGGCATCCCCTGTAAAGGGTGTTACTGTCTGCATGAGTCTTGGCACAGGGGGAGCATGGTGTTTTGCTGTGGTGGTCTTAAGAAGGAAGTGATGCAGAAATCCTAAGCCATGAGAGGCTTGCTCTGGGAAGAGTGAGAAGAGAAGGGTGGCTTGTGGGAAGCACTGGGGAAGGAGCTGCTCATTGACATTGAGTTCTGTGTGTCTTGCGGTATGTGGGCTGCTTTTCACAGTTCAGGGCCTGCTTCCCACACACCTTCCCTTCAGCATCTGAAGCCTTGTCAACCATCATTAGAAGCCATGTGTGCATTCTCGTTTTTGAACTTTAGCTCTTTCTGTCTGAGAGTATATTCGTGTGTGTGTGTGCACGCGTGCGTGTGTGTATGTGTTTGTGCATTTACCTGCACATATGTTTTGTGTTACTAGGGATTAAACCTACTATTGAGCTCTACTATTGAGCTACAAATCAATCCTTTTGTATTTGTTATTTTTTTTCATAATTTTTTTTTGGTGCCGGGGATCAAATTCAGGTCCTTGCGCTTGCTAGACAAGTGCTGTAACCACTGAGCTAAATCCCCAGCTGTATTTGTTATTTTGAGTCCAGGTCTCACTAAGTTGCCCAGGTTGTCCTAGATCTTGGTGTCCTGCTGCCTCAGTTTCCAGAGTAACTGGGATTACAGGCAACTTTTGATCCTTTTAAAGATATCAGATACTCAGGCCAGCTTGGAGCTTATCTGGATCCAAAGCAATCTGCATAATTTATTTGGGTTTTCTTTTGTCCTTAGTATAGGTAATGCAGCATGGAACTTTGACCAGGTAGAGTTATATGTGTAATGTCAAATTTTAAAAGCCAACAGTATTTTGAGAAGAAGGAAGGATGAGGAAAAAGGGAGACTTATATGGGATGCTTGAATAACAAGCTTATATATTTTTTTATTTTCTAGTACTGAGGGTTGAACTCAGGGCCTTTGCATTAAGCTACATCCCCAGCCCCCTCCCCTTTTTATAGTTTTTATCTTTGAGATAAGGTCTTGTTAAATTGCTAAATTGCACAGGTGGGATTTGAATTTTAAATGCCCCTGCCTCAGCCTCCCTGATAATACAGATGTGCAGGTGTGCATTACAGATGTGCACCACCACGCCTTAATAATTTATCTTTTTAAGAAAAATTCTAATTTTTAAGGATCTACTTTAAACTTTCAGCTATGAAAGGGTGCAGGGTGCTGCCGGCCCTGAGGATTTCCTGAACATGGCGGAGGCTAAAGGCCAAGGAGACCAGGCACAGGCTGGCTGAGCCCTCTTCCCGTAACCTCCAGAAGCTGGCGCCTCCTCCCAGGGAGCACTAGGGATGGATCGTTTGGGTGGAAGCTGGCCCCTGGAGTTGAAAAGGGGGTTCCCGAGGGGAGAAGAGGCACGAATCCCCAGGCCTGCCCCCTGCCCCCCTCGGCCTCTCCCCCAGGCAGGTCAGTAACCCGGGCCAGCACCGTCTGTCACTCCCTCAGAGCTGTCCCCAGCCCTGCCCTTGGCAGCCCCGCTTCACTGCTTTGAAGAGCGCAGGGCCTGCTAGGCTAGGACTTGTGTTTTTCTTGCTTTGTGATGTCAAAGATGACTCATTAGGTCGGCGTGAGCTTCACTGATTAATCTTACTTATGTACATGTCTTATTTCTCCCTGAGGGTTCCTAGGCACACTCATTTCTGCTACACCAGGAACAAAATCACAGGCTGTCCCCGGAGCCTCACGTATTGCCGACTCCATCTCTTTGGCCCTCCCCATTAATTTCCTTCAAGTGACACCAAGGGGCCAATCTGCTGCACGCTCACCTTTGCTTTGACGAAATTTTTGCTTTCATTTCCAATCATTTGTGTACAAAACCCTGGTTTGGTCTTGCTTAGACCTTTCGGGCAGGGAATTGATCTCCAAACCCCTTCCAAATTGCTTCCGCGCTGGAAACTTGCTGATTCTGGCCTTCTCTTTGCTGCCCAGAAGCTTCAATTCCTTCATCAGCCAGAAAACAACACACGCATCACCCTGGCCACGGTTCCAGGCCCTTGTTCCCAGTACGGACTTTGTATTTTTAATTAAAGCTGTGATCCCACAGCGTTAATTGGTCTAGAGGCGTTTGCAGCCTTTCCTCAAATATTGTTTTGTTCAGCTGGAGTGAGTCCTGGGACTTGGCTGATTTCTGCACCCTGATTACTACCTCTACCTGTGTCACCATGGTGTGGACTCCTCATTTGGAACAGGCAGCTAGGAATAAAATGTCATACTTCTCCAGTGGGAGGTGCGAAACAGTGTAATCTTTATTTAATTTTTTTTTTTGGTTTTTTTGAGAAAGTGTTTTGCTATGTATTCCAAGCTGGCCTTGAACTCACTATGTAGCCTGGGCTGGCCTAGAATGCACGGTGATCCTCCTGCCTCAGTCTCCCAAGTGCTGGGATTACAGGTGTGCACCTTGATGCCCAGCGCAGAACAGTGTAATTTATAGGAAAAAAAAAAGACATTACCATGGGACTCCACGGCAGTTATTCTGATGAGCATGACAGGCCAAGCTGATGGTAGGGAAGTCAGGAGGTTGGGGGGAAATTAAAGGAAACAGGAATCAAGGTTGGGGGGCACAAGGAGGAAGAGCTTCCTTAGAGAGGGATGCAGTCAGAAATCTGCCCCTGGTGTGGATCTGGGAGGGCACCTCTCAGCACATCAGCTCCCCTGGGAGCTGGGAGACACACATTTCCAGCCAACCCTAGGGGTTCTGGTTGCAGGGACATAGAGAGCCCTGGGAATTTCTATTTATTGACAACAGCTACTGACCCAAGTTTCACATACAGACAGATGACCCTGACTTTGTAATGGATCCATTTAGGATTTGTGGACTTTATGTGGTGCAAAAATGATATATGTAGTCAATATAACTTGTATTTTGAATTCTGATCTTTTCCTCGGCTAGCAATATTCAGAACAGTATTTCTGGCTCTGCTGGGCAGCAGCAGTGGGCCTTAGGGCCCAGCTGGCCACATGATCTGGAGAGAAAACAATTGCTATTCTCCAGTGTAGCTGGGATGCTTGATAGGTTGAGTTTATGAGGGATGCATTCAATTTACAATACTTTCAACTTACGATGGCTATATTGGAGTGTAGCCTCATCATGAATCAAGGAACAACTCTGTATTAAGTTACTTGATCTGTACAACAGTATTATAAGGTAGGGGCTTGTGGTGGCCTGAATTGTAAGATGATCCCCAGTGACACTTGTGTGAGTCCCTCCTTTTGAGTATGGGCAGAACCTATGAATATGCCATCACTCCTGTGATTATGTTAAATTGTACGGCAAAGGGGCCTTGTGGAAATAATCAAGGTTCCCAATAAATTGCTTTTAAGAGAGTGATATTATGTTGGGTGGGACAGGACTAATCAGGTGAGTCTTTAAAAGGGATTGTGCTCTTTTTGATGAAAGAGATTTGGAATGTGAGAAGGATTTGACACGAGAGAGATTTTCTGTGGCTGGCTTTAAAGACAGAAGAGAAAACATGGCCACAGTGTCCTCTAGGAACTGGCAGCAGGCCTAGGAATGTAGGCCTCAGTCCTATGAGTCTGGCATCCATGGCATGGGGGCCTGGCCTCTGCGTGAGACTGTGGGCTTGCCCAACACCTCGATTTGAACCTCGTGAGAACCTGAGTGTAGAACCTGCTCATGATGTGTGGGGACTCCTGACCTGCAGAACTGTCAGCTGATATGCGGCTGTGTCTGAGGATTAAATGTGTGGTACTTTGTCATACAGCAATAAAAGCTCAAGGCAGATTTAGGTACTATAGAGCAAGGCAGCCATAAAAAGTACCAAAAATGTGAGCATGATTGTGGAATCAAGGGGCAGGTGGCAGCTGAAGGGATTTTGAGGAGAATTTTGAAGATCATCATTGAGAAAATTTAAAGTCACCTTGAACAGACTTAGTAGAAATCTGGACTCTATAGATGCTGCAATGATGGCGCAGAAGGAAGTGAGGAACTTTACTGGAAATCTGAGGGAAAGGACTTCTAGGTAGGCAGCAACAGAAAGCTCAGCAGAGTTATGGCAAGCACAGTTCTAGATATTTGCTGAGGAGATTTCCAAGGGCTGGTGGAGGTGCAGCCTGGGATCTTCATGCTGTTTGTAGTAAAATGTGGGAGGACAGAGATAAATTGAGGGAAGAACTTTTAAATAAAGAGGAACCAGTGATTTGGAAAATCTTCAGTCTAGCTAGATGGCAAAAATGTGGAAATTAAAAGATTGCTCGTGATGGTATAGCATAGAGAAAAGGCCAGGGGCGTGCTGTACAAGCTTTTGCCAAAACCTCAGAAAAGACCAGAATGTCCAACGATCTAGTCACACAAAAGACTTTTTAAAGGGTAGCCTCATGGACCTTCTGGGTCAAGTCAGAGGGCTTCTAGGAACTTCAGTGTTGCTTTCTCACTGGGAGGCAAGAACAGAGAAGAAACTGTGTTTAAACAGTGCATGAGTGTGGTTCTGTCTAATGGACAGAAACCCAGTGTAATTCACACCAGACTGACAAGGTTCTAAGGAAAAGTTACTTTGGCAGAAACATGCCAGCCTGAACTAAGAGTTCTAAAAGGGATGGAGGGAACAAAAGCAAAGAAGCCTGCCGGGCCCCCAAGGTTACTGGTAGAAAACAGATGGAACAAACTACCTGGCTTTACTCCTTTTCATAGTAAATCAAGAGCCTCTGGGCGGAAGACACAGCCAGTGGTCTTTGGCCAGTGAGATGTGAGGAAGGACAGAGGGTGGGATCAGGGCGCTGCCTCCTACAGGCCTGCTCCTAACTGGAGCTTCTCCTCCTAAGGTCACAGTTCCTCTCCGGAAGCCATCTCCATGACACACTCACCTGTCACCTGAAGCAGACTGAGAGATGCCTGGAAAATCTGTACAGCACTCTCATGGGCAAGTCTAGGGGCGTGTCCAGAGATGATTGGCATGTGGGTCAGCTAACCGGGTGGGGAGACCCGCCCTGAAGGTGGGGCCTGTGTGGAAAGAAACTGGAAGAAGGGCGAAGCTTGCATTCCTGCAGGGGCTGGACCCTTCTTGGGAGGGCGCGTTTATTTGCTGTGCCATCGCCCGTGAACATCAGACTCCAGCTTCTTCAGCCTTTCGGGGAAGGCTTACACCAGGGACTTTCCAAGAAGCTTCCGGGTCTTCAGCCTTGGCTGGCTGCATCGCTGATCCCGGTTTTTTGGAGGCTTCTGGCTTCTTGGACAGACTAGCTTACGGTTTTGAAGCTCTCGAGCGTGCAGAAAGAAATTAGTGGGACTATTTGGCCTCTGGCCTTGTAAGCCAATCTAATAAACCACTTATAATCACATACGGTTGGTTGTTTCTGTTCCTTTGGGGAGCCCTGAAGATTTCAGGCTTTCTTTCCCTGTCACAAGAGCACCACCGAGACTCCTTGGGTCCAGCAATCCTTGGCCACAGCCTCTCCAAGAAGGGCTGCTTCCAGCCCTAAGAGTCCTTCTCTCTGTTCTGTCTCAGCCTGGAACTTGTGGCTCCTCTTTATAGCTGCTATGCTTACATTGTTGAGCATTCTCTATACTTTTTTCCTTTTTTACCAGTTAATCCCCTTTTCCTCTAATCCCTAGTTATATTAATAATTCTTTATATGATCTTTTTCTTGATAAAATTATGGTGCGGTTTTTTGCTCTTCCACTTGGAGCCTAATAAAGAAGACATCAGAGGTCTTAGTCACTTTCTCAGTGCTGGGACATGATACCTGACACACATTTTAAATGAGGAAAGGTTTATTTCAGCTCACAGTTTGCAGAGGTTTCAATCAGCTGGCTCCAACAAAGAATGGCATAGTGGAGGAAAGCTGCTCACCTAATGGCATTCAGGAAGCAGACCAAGTAAAGAGAGGAGCCAGGGAGGGAGAAAAATAAACCCATCCAGGTCATGCCTACCTTGACCTGGCTTTTCAGACCAGACCCCATTTCCTAACAACAAGTCAGCTATTGGCCCCTATAATCTGCTTTCTGCCATTGGCTGCACAGCCCTCAACAGAACTGAGCTGATGTAGGTTCATGTTCTTCTGTCTCCAAAACTGTGAGCTAAATAAGCTTTATCTCTTTAAATTTAGTCTCCTCGAGTATGTCATTGTAGCAACATGAGCTGACTAACACATCTATTCATCAGGACCACTGGAATCAGTTTGCTTTTACCTGTCAGGGTCAACAGTACACATTCCCATGCTTGTCTCATAGTGATACCAATTCTGCTGTCTGCTGTATCATACTCCACAGAGATCTTGATCATCTTGACATTTTACAAAACATCTCAGTGGCCCACTGCATTGACAATATTATGCTGATCAGATCCTGCTCAGGAGCCAGAATCTTGAGACTCCTTGGAAAGTTTATGGAATATTCATAGCTGCATGTTGACATGAGCGGTGGTTCTCAACTTACCTGTCCAATGCGCCTGTTGTTATAACAAATATTTCTTAACACTCTCTATTCACATACATACAAGTAGCCTTTGAGATCAGTATAATGCCCTAGTTGAATAAAATAGAAGGGAAGTAATTTATAATAAAAGAATATTTCAACATGTAATTGCTTCAGCAGGCCCAAACTCAAAGACAAAATGAATAGTAAGACATGTGTGCCTGCATGTGGAATTGTTATGATTGTGGCAAGCTGTAGCACAAACTGATAAACAGTGCTATACCAGGGGTGTGGTTGCTAGGAGAGGTGCTGCCACTGGGACGATGTTTGCAAAATGCTGCCAAAGTCCCAGTTTATTCTATTTCACACAGCAGTTGGACTTTTGGTAAATGCCTTCCATACTGTGCAAAAAGGGTTTTATATTTACATAAAGTATAAGTCTAAGCTCAAATGATTATAAACAGGCTTCTCCTCTACAGGAATGTCTGGAAAGCATTCGAAAGTCAAAACAAATGTAGAACAATTCTTCTTTTTCCATCCTGCACATTGGGTATATTAGGATTCCTGAGCCTCGCCCAACAAATGCCTACAGGGTGACCCCATCGCTGTGCCTACAGCTCTCCTTCATGAGGACCAAATAATGGGCATCCTGGGTGGTCTTTTTTTATTTTTGGAAGGGCCATGCTATGATTCGAATGTGACCCCCTAAAGTTCTTGTGTTAGAAACTTAATCCCCAATGCAAAAACACTGAAAGGCGAGATCTCTAACAGGTGATTGGTCACGAGAGCTCTGTTCTCAAGGGGGGGTCAGTGCTGTTATTGAGGGAGTAGAGTTGTCACAGCAAGAGAGGGTTTATGCTGAGAGTTTGCCTCTCTCTCCCCACCTCTCTTCCATGCTCTTCTGTCCTTTCACTTTCTCCCATATGACTACGTGGCAGTAGGTGCCAACCACACGCAGCTCTTGATTTTGGACTTCCCAGCTGCCAGAACTGTAAGAAATGCATGCCTGTTTATTATAAATTACCCCATTTGTGCTAATTCTGTTACAGCAGCACAAAACAAACTAAGACCAGCCAGAAAACTGGAACCGTTCCTGCAGAATTAGTTACTAAGAACCATGGAAATGGGAATTCCACCAACTCACAAATTGTACCCAGGAGGATGAGTGCTCTGTGGCCTCATTTCTGCTGCCCTTACACTTCTGCTAAAACACATCACTTGATGTGTGACACTTTCATTATTTACTGCTCTGAGGCTTGGAGAGCAAAGCGGCCAGGCTGGTCTCTGCTCACTCATTCATTAGTTTTAATTAAACCCTCTAATTTTATTTATGCTGCCACAAACTGATTAACAATTTGCCAGCATAGAGCGGGAAGTCTTAAAAATTACCTAGAGGAATCTGTGGGTCTCTAAGCACAGACTTTATAGAAATAAGGTGGGCTGTGGGAGGGGCTCCTACCAGGCTGAAGGAGGCAAGTTTCTGAAGCTTCACTAGTTTGTAGAACCTGGGAACAGCTGATGGATCAGAGATCTGGAGCCCCCAGGGGCTAGTGCATTATGGGACTATATCCCTTTGTGTGCAGTGGCCAGTGTCGAAGAGGGAATAGTTTTGGGCATGGCTGAGGCTATGTGACACAGAGGTCCCGCCCCACATCAGTTGCAGAAGTGAACACTTACACAACAGACTGATGAGTGCCAACACGGAGCTCTGAATAGAATAGAGGAGAGCTTCGGACAGCCTGAAAGTGGGTGTCGAGAAAGCGTCCTAAAAGAGCTGGAATCAGAGATACACCAGGAGGATGCACAGAGTATCAGACTGACGTGCTAAGGGAGGAACATGGGCAAAGATTTAGACATGTAGGCCTGCACTCTCTGAGGGCCAGGTATGTTGCTAGCTCCAAAATTAGGGAGAGAAAAAAACTAATATAACAGGCCGCACTGGGGAATTTTAATCTGGCAATGTGCAAATGTGATTCCTCTTCCTTTTCAGATTCTTTTTTTGTTCCTGAAATTGGGAGGGTCTATGGCCATACCACCCTGAACGCGCCCGATCTCATCTGAAATTGGGAGGAAAGAAAACTTGATCTCTTGTCAGACAATATCCAGGCCAGTATTCTGATGTGGGGTTAAAACTTCCACATCCTTTCAAGAAAACACTCAGCTTACTTGGGTATTCTGATGAATGCCCAGGTCTTCAGAAGCAGCGAGCTTTCTGGCAGAGAACATGTGTCCTGCCCTCTGACCCAGCCATTCTCTTTCCTCTCCTCCGTCACTTCCCTAGGTGTCCATGCCCAGGCTTGGCCCTGTGCAGGGCAGGTGTGAGCAAGGGTGTCACTTAGGGACCATGGGCTATTGGTGGAAGGAACAGCTATCTTCTTGCTAGCTCCTTCCTGTAATGCCTTTGAACACTGGTGATCTATACACCTTCAAGGTCCCGTGGATCTGCTTGCTCCATGCTGACTATGCAGTGACTGTTGGCTGCTTTGTGTCTTGATGTAAATGGCTGGGCCTCTCTGGTTCCATGAGCCCTTGTGGGAAGCCATCAGCTGTTTTCCATATCTTCGGCGCTGGTCCTGTGAATAGCCTACTAGGTCACCTTCCACATCGGCTAGCTTTTGTTGCATAAATAACAAGGCATTTCAAAACACAGGGCTTAATACAACTGATATTTATTAGTTCTCACCAATCTATGGGTCAGCTAGGAATTTACTTGGTCTGATTTGGCCCCCTGATCACTGGCTTGGTTGGGACTGGCCTGC
The DNA here is from genome assembly GCA_004026905.1 of Hystrix cristata. NCBI lineage: Eukaryota > Metazoa > Chordata > Mammalia > Rodentia > Hystricidae > Hystrix > Hystrix cristata. The sequence continues at coordinate 79,804 of PVJO010001388.1, read as the reverse complement.
CTATGTTGGCCTCACTTACACTTTTTGAGTTGATCTACTGTCCACCGAGGTGACGGAGTTGACCTGGACTCATTCACAGGATGACTGTCACAAGAGTACCAGGAGAAAACTAAAATTTTCATGGAGTGTAATTGATCTAGTTTTTCTTTTGCTGCCCATGCTTTTGGCATCATGTCTAAGAAGACATTGCCAAATCCAAGGTGATAATGGTTTATTCCAAAATTTTCTTAAAAAGGTTTTAGTACTTATGCCTAGCTTTTTGATCCATTTTGAATTTTCGTATGTGGTGTGAGGTAGGAGTCTAAATTCATTCTTTTGCTTGTGTACCTGTGCTGATACCATTTGTTGAAGAGACTGTTCTTTCCCCGATTGAATGATCTCGGCACTTTTGTTGGAAATCTGTTGTGCATGGATGTATGAGTTTATTTTTTGACTCTCAATTCTTCTGTTGATCTATACAACCATCTTTCTGGCAGAATAATCTTTTTTAAAATGTAAATCAGGTCACATCTTTTCTTTGCTTAAAACCCCCCGTGAATTTTGTTAGAATAAATTATAAATTTCATACCTACTTTACGGAGCTCTAGATATCTGTCCTCTCTGTCTTTAGGCTTCAGCTATGGAGGCCCAATTCCTAGTCTTTAACTTTGTCAAGTTGTGCTTGGCATCCTGGGTTAGCATCACTGTTTCCTGTTGGGAATCCTCTTCTGTCCCATCCCCCATTGATGTCTTCTTCCTGTCATTCAGGTTGCAGCTGAGATGTCTCCTATTCAGATACTGCTTCTCCCTCCTGGCAGTGGTTTGAATTTCCTCAGAGTCCATGTGTTACAAACTTAACCCCAATGCAGTGGTGCTGAGGTGGGCCTTCAAGAGCTAATGAGATGGTGAGGACTCTGCACTAGGGAATGGATTAATGTCATTACCATGAACCTGGGATTGTTGTAAAAGCCCGTTCAGGTCCCCCTTGCTCTCTCATACTCTGTGCCCTTCCACCTGCTTCCCTGCGTGGCACATCCAGAAGTTCCACCCCACCCCCAGATGCCAGCCTCTTGATTTTAGACTTCCCAGTCTCCAGAACAAAGAAATAAATCTATCTTCTTTATAAGTTACCCATCTCAGAAATTCTGTGATAGCAACACAAATCCAGCTCAGGCATCTACTAAAATATATCCCGGTCACTCTCTGTCATCTTATTTCCTGTTCTTCAGTGGCATTTATTACTTTATATTTTTGTGTACCCATTATTATTTTCTCTGTCTGCTGGAATGCAAGTCCCAAGAAAGCAGGGACTCTGCCTGCTTGTTTACCTCTGTATCCCTCACAGCCAAGAGAGGTTTAAATCTAGAACATCCTCTAAAATTTTCATGTGCGTGGAGGGTGACTGGATTGAGGAGTGCTGTACTCATCAGTGGACGCGTCCTTAATGAGCTCAGTAGCTGAATGTGCTATTAGGAGGTGGAGCTTGGTTGAAATTGGGTCACTGGTGGCCTGTATTCTCATTCTTGGCCCCTCCCTTCTCTTCCTGTTTCCTGGCTTCTGTGCTGTGAACAGAGTTTCTCTGCTCAGACCCTTCCACCATGCCTTTTCTGCCTTGGAGATAGTCGACCATAGACTGAACACATGACCCAAAATAAACCTCTCGTCCTTTAAACTGTAGGTGTCAGGTATTGTGCCTCAGAGACAAGCAAGTGACTAAGATAGATATTGGTAGCCCTTTTTGCCTCGGTGCCAGCCAATATGGACTGAATCCTCTAAAACCTATAAGCCAAAAAAGTCTCTCCTCCTTGAAGTTGTGGTGCTGGATAATTTGTCCTAGAGACAAGAAAGTGGCTAAGACATCACTCAGTGCAATAAACCCGTTGAAAAACACTCACCCCTCGTTAGTGAATACTCAGGTTTCCCTATGGCCATTTGTTGACTAGCATTCTCTGAAGAGAGCTACTCTAAACAAAAAACAAAGAAGTAAGATTGCCTCAGTGTACAGCATGCTCAATCACATGCTAAGATCTACAAATTTTATTTGGCATTGTGTGTCCTACAAACATGTCCACACCCTTAGGTCATTCTTTATTATTGCTACATACTTCTTTACATTCATACTCTAATCATTAACATTGATTCGAAATACAGATGAACAATAACTTTTCATGTGTTCTGAATCATCATAACTTCCTTCAAAATCTCCTTAATGTTTAACTACATCTGTTAGTCACATGCTGGTTACTACTAGTAAATGCACATTGAGATAGTGAAACCTGCTAATGTCAGGGCACCTGGAGATTGACCTTCTTCCAAAGTTTGAGCAGAAATTGGCTTATCCATATCTACTTTCTTCTTTTGAGATCAGCTTTGGTTTTTATGCCTTTTAAAATTTTTATTAGTATATGCTTGTAGTACAAACATAATGATTACTTTCATAGCTTGGAGTTGGTATATGTATATAACACATCTCAATTTTTAAAATTTCCCTTTACTTCCCTCTCAATCCCTCCTTCCCTCTATCTCTTGGTCCCCTTTCCATTTGCAAAAGGTCTGTCTCCCTGTTTCCTATTATTTTTTATTTTGCTCTTTAATTCATTTATACTTTGGGTTTCTCATATAAGAGAAACCATGCAGTATTTAACCTGGTGCATCTGATTTATTTCCCTTAACATTAGACTACCTTTGGAGAACAAGATGTTTTCTGGAGATTAGTGAAACTGTTTTAAAAGATTAGGGAAAAGGTAATGAGTAAAAATTAATCAGGGAAAAATTTGAGAAAAAGGGCAAAGACAGAGTTAGGCAGAATGTGTTTGATAGGGTTTGGTTATGGCCTGGCCACAGCAAAACTCAGGCCAAGGTTTAATTCCTCAGTACAGCAGTGTCAGGAGGTGAGGCCTGGCGGGGATGAGGTCATCATGGGGGTGCCACCCTTAGACCTCCATCTGTCAGAAGGGAGTTTGGTCAGCAGGGATGGGATGGCCGTTAGGAGACTGGGTTGTTATAAAAGTTGTAGTACAGCTGCACAGCACTCACTGGCAGCCACCCCAATCTTGGAAGTTTTTGAACTGTGAGCACCCAACACCCAACACCCACGATATAAAAGAGGAAACATTTATTTTGGTTCATGATTTCAGTGTGTTTAGTCTACAGTTGGCTGGCTCCAAAGCAAGAACAGCATGGTGAAAGGGCATGGTGGGGGAAAGCTGCTCAGATCAACATGGTCAGGAAAGAGCGGGGAGGAGCCTGAGACAAAGATATACCCTCCCAGGTCACACCTTCAGTGATCCACCTCTTCCAATCAGGCTCTACCTCCAATAGCACTCAGCCATGAACTCATCGATGGACTAATCCACAGATGAGTATCCTGTCCCCACGATCTGGTCACCTTCCCCACCCAAGAGACTTTGGGGAACGTTTTAGATGTAAACCATAACCGATGCACAGGCTGGAGTAGGGGTAGGGTCTGCGAGACAAGCAAGGTTGCTGTGGGGCTCAGGTGGCAGAGGCGGGGCAGAGTGACAGAGTAGGGGTCTATTCCCTATCTGCCTGAGGTCAGTATCCATGAGGACTTCACATAATGCCGACAGAGTGGCTCTGGCAGAGATCTGGTGGCCCCATTTGACTGTGCTCCCACCAATGGGGCAGGCATTGTTTTTAAGAGGGTATGAAGCAGGGCATAGTGGTACTTGCCTTTAATCCCAGAAATCTGGGAAGCTGTCCTAGTTACTTTCTTGTTGCTGGGACTAAATATCTGACACCCACAAGTTAAAGGACGAAAGGTTTATTTCAGCTCACTATTTGTAGAGGTTTCAGTCTATAGTCAGCTGACTCCAAGGGAAGGTGACATGGCAGAGGGACATGGCAGAGGAGAAACAGTCTATTGTATGGCAGACAGGAAGAAGCCAGCAGTGAGCCTCCTTTCCCTTTTATTCCTTTCAGGCTACAAGCCTATTGGTTTGGCCAGGGTGGGCCCTCCCATTATCCACACCAGAACTATGCTAAACCAACTAGTGGACTGATTTAGTTATTGCACACCCTTAATCTATATTCACACACCCTAGATCCAACCACTTCTGAAAAGCCCCACATATGAAACTTTGGCGGGACATCTAGACACAAGCCATAACAGAGGTTGAGGCGGAAGGATAGCAAGTTCTAGCCCAGCCTGGGCAACTTAAAATTTAGCAAGACACTATCTCAAAATAAAAAATAAAAAAGGCCTGGGGATGTAGCTCAATAGCAAGGCCTTGGGTTCCGTCCTCAGTACTAGAAACAAAGAGGGTATGAGAATGGCAGGTGGCCATGAAGGAGGCCCAAAGGAGGCTGGAGGCACCCAGGGATCTCCAGAGATGACCAGTGTATTAGTCAACTTGCAGTCACTGTGACAAAGTACCTGAGAAAAAGAGCTTAAAAGGAGAGATTTACTTTGGCTCATGGTCTCAGAGGTTTCAGTCCATGGCTGCTTGGCTTCATTGCTTGAAAGCTTGTGGATAGGCAGAAATACCATGGTGGAAGGATGTGGTGGATGAAACTGCTCACCTCACAGTGGTCAGGAATCAAAGAGGGAGAAAAGGGGTGGAGTCCCAATATTACTTCTAGCCCCACCTTCTGCCCCTGCCCCATCATGACCTAACTTCCTTCCACTAGGCCCCACCTCCTACAGGTTCTACCACCTCCTAATGGTGCCATAAGGCTACTGATGAAGATTTCAACACGTGGCCTTTGGGAGACACTTAGGACCCAAACCATAACACCGAGTGAGAGTAGCAGTGAGGGTGTGAGTGCAGACAGGGTCTTTGGTATTCAGGTGGGCAGCGCAGTCATCAAGCCTGAGTTGTTACTGCTTATGGGTACTTATTACTACTGTAAGGCTGGGGAGGGCAGGGAAAACTCAGCTCAGAGGAAGTAAGGAGATCCTTTGATTAACTAATTATGATTCACTTCCAAAGCCCTACTGAATTAATAGTGAGTTTCTTATTCTGCCTCTTCCAAGTTAAAGGCATACTAGAAGGATAAAGCAGTTGTGTGGGGGGTGATGCATATTTTCAATCTGTTTCTCCAGGCCAATGCTCTGCCTCTCTCCACCCTGCTCTGGGACCTGGAGCCTGCTGACCTACGTGGTCAGGCCTTGGGCTCCCTGGGCCCTCTGCAGACAGGTGGTTCTGACAATGGGAGGCATCTGCCAATGAAATGATGGAGCCTAGTGAGGGTATTTATTTCTCTCCACTCTGCTGTTCCCTTGTATCTTTCCACTGCCTACTTGCTAGGGCTACTGAAACAGAGTATCACTGACTTAAACAACAGGAATCTATTTTCCCACAATTCTGGAGGCCAGAATTCCAAGATCAAAGTGTTGGCAGGGCTGGTCTTCTCTGAGGCCTCAATCTTGGCTTGTAGACAAAATCTCCCTGTATTCACATAGTCTTTGCTCTGCAGTTATGTCCATGTCTAAATTTTTTCTTTCTCTTTAGGAAGACAGCAATCACACTGGATTAGGGCCTACTCTAAGGACCTCATTTAACTTACCTCCATAATACACTTATCTCCAAGCACTGTCACAGTCCAGGGGTTAGGACTTCAACATACGAACTTGAGGGAACACAATTCAGCCCATGACAGATGGGAAGAGCTCCTGGTCTCTTGCTAGTCCCTGGGGTATATATGGCACCATCCTGTTTTCTGAAACCCTGTCCACATTTCTCCAAAGATGATTTACTTTGCTGAATTACCTCATTTGGGTGTACCATCTGTTTCTTCTGATTGATAGAGAGGAGCTCCTCCTCCAAATAGTATCTCTTTCGAGCATCAAAACTACTATCCTACCAAGTACCTTTCTACCTGCCATCCATGTGGGACTGAACCCAGGGCCCTCCTGCATGCTAAGCACATACTTTATCATTGAGCTATAGTCACAGACCCTGTCAATGTTTTATTTAAGAGATCACTACAATTCTTTCTATTACTGGCCATTTAGGTCCACACGCTCAGGTTTGTTTGATCACCATTAACCAAATCAAAGTGGGTCATCTATTTTGGTAAAAAGAAAAAAGGATTTATTCAAAGTTAGCTCTGAGGAGATGGAGGGGCCTCATCACTCAAATCACCATCTTCCTGTGTACAGGTGTGTTAGGGTCTTTTATAGCAAGCCATAGCGGGGGAGGGAATACAATGAGGAGACAGTAGACATGTCCAGGCTTGTTTTATTCCTTCTCCGTGGGAAGGAAACTGCACTTTGACCTGCTGGTGCATATTCTGTCCATTCATCTGACCTGAGGAGAAGTAGGGCTCACAGTTTATGTCCTAGGCCTGAGCAAGTCTGGAGAAATCACTTGTTTCTAAAGGAAAAACAAAACAAAAACAATTAACATTTAAAGTTACATTTTGCTGTTCACGTTAGATTTTCTTTTAAAAACCTAAGTTTCATTTTTATTAGGGATGATCAGAGGTGGATGGAAGTAGGGCTGCTAACAGAAGTAATATAATGGTATTACCAAGCATCATTAAGTCGCCTTCTAGACTCTTTGTTTCCATTGTCCAACCTCAGGTTCCAAGATGAGGAAGACATGCTGCACTACCAGGCTCCGTTGGTCCTCCCCACATTCACTCTGCTTCCAAAGGACTTTTAGGCCCTGGGCCCTGTCAGTGCTGGCCTCGCTGGGCTGAGTAGTTCTGCTTGGCACAGCCACTACTTCCTTCCTCAGGGGAAGCTCGGCTTCCTCCTATTCTGAACCTACAAGTGAACATGCTATTTCTTTAGATGCTCCAAAATAAATTCTCACCTGGCTCAAAGTCCTCCCTACCACTGAGATCTGGGGACAGTTCAATGATGTTTTCATGCAATCAAGACATTGTGCAGGTCCACTGTGCATGCACACAGCGCACTCTGCCCAGGTGTGTGTTACTGGGTTTTGGGGTCTTTTTCCAGAAGTGGTTCCTAGGTTGTTCTTGTCTTGAACAAAGAACTGGACAAAACAAACGCATACGGTAGAGAGGTTTTACATTTATTAAAGGAAAAGAAACGTTCTGCAGAGCGAGTTTGGAACAAGTAGGAAAAAAGTACACTCTAGGGTGTGAGAGCAGACCACCATGAAAGAGAACACAGTGGCACCCAGCTCAATCGTGGTTGTCCTTCTGTACCCACTCCTCAGACTGATGTCTAGTCTAAACCGTCCCAGAGCAAACTTGCTCAAGAAACGAAGATAGCACTCTGGCTGGCTCTACTGCAAGGCTTTGGAACTGTTTGGCGCCTGTGTCCTGGGATTTTGTAATTAAAGACATCAGGCCCACTTCCCCAGGCAGTTTGCCATGCCCTAATCTCCACCCTCAGGTGTGAGCGTGGAGTGGATCAGAGACTAGAGTCCTTTTCTACCTCTCGCCTGTTCTGAGAAGACAGATGATTAGCGGGGCAAAAACATCCACTGCGGTGGGACCTGAAAAGCGAGATTCCCTGGGAGCTAGCTCGGCTGCCCACGCCTCTCTTCCCTTTTAGATCCGTGGGTGAGGGCTGGGGATATAGTTCAACAACGGAGCACGTGCCTAGCAAGTGGGAGGCTCTGGGTTCGATCCCCAGCATCCCCCGTCACTTGCTAGGCTCAGGGGTTAAGTATTAACATTGGTAGGGCCCGCCCCCTTACCGCCCACCTCTCTCTTTGGAAGCATCTCAATGCTTATAACCGCCTTACTAGGGAAATGAGGGTAAAGCGCCGATTTCCAGACAAGCCCGGGCAACCCTTCCGGAGCTAGAAGGCGCGCCTGTCCGCCAACCACATATCCGCGATTCTAACCCCAGCCCGGCGCTTGCGCATTGGGCCTCGCCGCGCGGCGAGGGCGGGGCTTCCGGCGGTTCGGAGGCGCATGCGTCACGCCGGTCACTGCTCATCCAGAGGAAGCTGGCGGTGCGACCGTGGCAACTTGGTTTCCGTGTGGGGCAGCCACACGACCCGGGGTGAGTATTAGGCAGCCCGACTGGCTGTGGGTGAGGGTGTCTAGCCCGGCTTGGGCTCCCCGGACGGTCGCAGTCCCGCGCCCCCAGACTTTGGCCGTCCAGATGAAGCCCAGCAGCGGGGCCTGGCGCACTTCTTCCGGCGGGCGCACCTGCGAACGGAAGTGACGTCATGACGCGCGCCCACCTGGGCGATGAGTTGGGGGGTGCGGTGTCGGCGGTCAGCCTGGATCGCGGCGGAGCCTGCAGGCCTCTGTTCGGTCTGCGTGACTCTGCCGGGGAAGACAAAGTTGGGTGGCGCACTTCCTAGGCCCTCAGCGGACTCGTCTTGAGTGTGCGACAGAGTACGGAGCGGTCGCCTGCCAGTGGCTGACCTGGTTTACCACCGCGACCACCTCCCCGCCGCCTCCTGTCCCAGCCTGTCGTTCTCTTCGCTCCCTCTCCAGCTCGTCACCCAGCTGGGCTTTTACAGACACAAATCGGGTCATGCCATCGTCGCCCTGCTTAAAACTCTTCTAAGTCATTGCGTTGGAGTGTTGCAGACTCGCTCTTTCCAGACCCGGGTGACCGGGCCCCTCTGCCCTGCTCTGCATAGCAGGTTTCGGAGCCAGGACCCAGCTGCTCCGGCCATGAAGCCCGGTACTCCAGGAGGAGGACAGTAAAGGGCCAGTTCCCAGATGATGAAGCTTGGCCATGTACTGTACGACGGGGGAGGCGTCATCGGCTAACTCAAAGGAACCCCCAACCAGCCTTTTATTTTCCCAGATTCACCAGCTCTTTAGCACTTACATATGCTGTCTCCTTTTGAGGTGTTCACTCTGTGGCCTGATTAAAGCCTGTTCTTTTTTTAAATTTTATTTTAGTGGTACATTTTAGGTATACATAGTGATAATATTCATCATAGGGGATTTGTACCTGTACATGATTAAAGTCTGTTCTTGCTGCAGATGATGCCCCAAGTGTTACTTCATCAGAGAGGCCTCCTGGGCCTCACACCTACCTCTGTGATTTCCATTAGATTTCTTTTATTTTGTCATAAAGAAGTCTGTATTTTCCTCTTGCAGCAGTCACCATAATTGCCTCTGTTGGGACAAGAACTAATTTCCCTAGTACATTGGCTGGTGTAATTGACTGTGGAATGCATGATTTATTTCCCTTCTGAAACTCTTCTGTAACATTCTGATGAAAGTTGGGGTAACCAATGCTTAGTGGCTGCTTCTTTATCCAGTTTCCATCCCTTTCTGGCTTTTTCTTTTAATTTTTTTAGCTTTTACTTTAACTGCTCTCCTGAATATCTTCATTTCGAGGCCTTTTTGTTCTACCACTTCTCTTGTGAAAATCCCCAGTAGTACAGTTTCCCCAGGTCTACTTATTACTAGAGGAGGAAATTGCACAGTGTTGGAGAGTGTTGATTTTGGGGGTGCAGTCAGGCACCCTCAATATTTATTCCCCATCAACTTCTTTTGTCTTCTAACAGACATTTGTTCTAGACTCTTCTCCAGTCCCCATCCACTTTTGTCCCCTGACTCTGGAACCACCCAGATTTCCTACTTTGTGGGACAGTTTCTTTGTGGTCCACTTCAGCTTTCCTCTGTACCTACAGATTTAGATGTATCAGGAGACTCCCTTCTGCCACTGTCAGAGAAAGATGTGTGGTGCCTTCCAGTCTCTTCTACTCCGGACCTTCCCCTGAGGCTGCTCAGCTTTCTGCGTGGTGATCTCCCTGTGCTTTTTCCAGCCATGGCATTCTGTGGTTCTTCCTCATCTTCCTCCCCAGCAAACCTCCCAGCAAACCCGTTGTTACTTTGTTGCTCCTGCAAACTCCCTTCCACAGCCAAGTTCCTTAAAGGCATGGGCCACCCTTGATGGCCTCCATTGTCTTATCTCCTGCCGAGTTTGTAACCCTCTGCACTCTGGTTTTTGTCCCCATTGCTGCATCGAAGCTTCTTTTACTGAGGTAACCAGTGACCTCCTAGTGTCCAGATCCAGTGAACCCTTTCTGGTTTCCTTATGTGAACATGCTCTGTCATTTTTTACTTTTAATCATTCCCTCTTTCTCTTTTGTTATTAGTAGTTTTCCCCCAAACTTCATTATTTTTAATCTTGTCCATATACTGCCGTACTAAATAGTCTTGGCTGAATTGACATTTTTTAACTTAAAAATAAATCCTTGTGTGCATGTAAATAAGAAAAATAAACCACAGAAGTGTTGAATTCCAGTTCTTAAAAGGCTCTGAATCAGAATTCTGACCCTTCTGTTGGAAAGGGAGGCAAAGGTGAGCCTTTCTGCTGAAAGTAATCAGAAGGCCCCCGAAGGGAGGACTTTGCCCCTCTGATGTTCACCTCTAACCTTTTCGATATTACTCTCTTCCCTCCAGATTCATGATCCCTGGAGCATGGGCAGAATATTGGAAACTGTAGAGCTGCTCCTTCCGCTGGGGCACCCACATCACATCCAGATCTTTCTCTTGAGCTCAGATTCGTATTCTGAATGCTGCACTGCTGTTGGCAACTGAGAGGCTCTTTGCCAGTCCCCCTTTCTGCTTCCCCACTTCTTCCTTTCTGCAAGTCTCATTTTTATGACTGAATTCTTTGGTGACTCAGTTACCCAGACCAAACTTTATTTTAGATCCCTCTCTACCTTCCTAACTTCCTCTCTGCAGATCTTGAATAGCACCTCTGTATCAGCCCGTGGGCCAGGGGTTCAGATCTTAGTATATACACGGTATTTCTTGGCCCCAAACACAGTAGACCCTTCCCACCTCTGAGTTTGTGCAGTGCTTGTCTGTAACGCTCCTTGCTGCCTGCTGTGCTACGTTGTTTCTGATGTGCTTCCGCTCCAGTAGAAAGCCCATTGGGGCAGGTGGTGCTAAATTCTTGAATCTTTGTTCTCCAGCGTTTGCTTGCTGGAACTATATTTATTTAGTGTGGAATGTGTGGGGTAGAGGAAGGAACATGTGGTTGTTTCAGAGAAATAGTTCCAGTGTGGAAAGAAACCTTAGTTTATTCAGAGTTATCTAAAGGGCAAGGCTGTCTCTTGGTTATTGTGTTGTTTTGTTGCATTTATTAGATGTGACACTATGTTCTCCTCCGGATAGAACTGAATGATAAGATGTAGAAGACTCTTTTTTTCCTTTCTGTGGCTTCCCCTTCCACCTGTTTCAAGTTTGTATGCATCTTTTCCGATCTTTTTGTGTGAATTGCATACACATAGATGCACAAACATTTCAACAAATGCACTCACACTATGTCCACAGCTTTAACACAGCTTTCATTATCATTACCACAGAAAATACTTAATGGCTGCATCAGACTATTAAAACATGCTGCTGTAAGCATCTGTCCTCCTCCGTGCTACCTGTGTGTAAGTAGGGACAGTCCCTGGCTTACCACTTCAACTCTTTCCATTTCATGGTGGCATGAAGGCACTATGCAGTCAGTAGAAAACGTAATTTGAATTTTGGTCTTTCTGGGATAATGATATGATATGCGATCCTTTCTTCTGGTGCTGGAGAATAGCAGGGAGCTGCAGGTCCACTTCGTTGCAGGGTCACAGGGCTGCTGAGAAGGACAGCGCCCTACACTGTAGGGTGCTGTTGTCCTATGGAGTAAACACCTGGAATTAGAATTGCTGGGCAGAGTCCCCTGCAGTTTACGTTTTGATAGCTATTGATAAATTGCCCCTAAAAGGACCAGTTGATGCCTACCTGCAGTGTGTGATTCCTCCTTGTCTGTATTGGGTATTATGACTGCTAACCTGAGAGGTGAGAAATTATATTGTATATTGAAAGAGTTATTTTTGAGAATATTTTACTGAGTCTCTCTGAGATTCTGATTTGCTCGAAGATCTCATTTACTAGATAGATGCTCAGTGTACCAGTTTGTAGTGTCAGTGTCTTCATTACTTTTCTTGTTGCTGAGACAAAATACCCGACACCCAAAGTTGAAGGGGAAAAGGTTTATTTGACTCACGATTTGTGGAGGTTTCAGTCCATAACCAGCTGGCTCCAAGGCAGGGTGGCTGGCAGACAGGCAGAAGGTAGCAAGGTAAGCAAAGGGACCTTAGTGGCTTCTTTCTGCCCCTTATATCTTATCCAGGCTGCCAGGATTAGGACAGTGCCAAACCAATCAGTGGATTGGTTTAGTGATCACATGCCCTTAATCCCAGCATCATACACTTTAGATTCAACCACCTCTGAAAAAGCTCCACCTATGACCACGTTAGGCTTTGGGGGGATATCTAGAAACAAACCGTAACAGATTCACACCAAGTTCTCCCATTACATCACTGGCCCTCTGTGTTAGAGGTGACTGGCCCAGTCCAGTGTAAATTTTTTGTGCCACAGGAAACACAGCAGCCAAACCACTCTAGCTCTTTTGGACAGCCCCTGGATCTTGGGATTGGGTTGTTGGCCTTCTCTGCTGGCTGCCCAGATATTCTTTGTTGACACTACTGTATTTCTTCTTCTGGTTGATTTTTCATACTTATTATCAGAAGACATATAATTTGTGTCCCTTAGGAAATTAATACTTGGAAACTTGAATTTATGTAAGCAGAGGTTATTACTTGATGAGTTATCAATGCATTGATTATTTAGTCCAAGAGCAGACACCCATTCAGACCTTGGTTTTGTGTTTTTTTTTTTTTTTTTTTTTTTTTTTTTTTTTTTTTTTTTTTTTTTTTTTTTTTTTTTTTTTTTTTTTTTTTTTTTTTTTTTTTTTTTTTTTTTTTTTTTTTTTTTTTTTTTTTTTTTTTTTTTTTTTTTTTTTTTTTTTT